>JZKD02S1784981.1:7075-21915 GCA_000966675.3 Picea glauca | reverse complement strand
ATCCCTCCCTTTACATTTGGAAGTTGTAGCTACCTTTGGAAGTCATTACTTCCCTTGAACAATAACTATTGATTATTTCTCATATATTGTGCATAGTGCATTGTGGTGTATTGGTATAACTCTTATACTATTGTTCATTGTTCATTGGATATAGTTGAATGGTTTAAGTGTAAGTTGAAAAATGTTTTAAATTGTACTTGATACTGATGCACCCCCCTCTCAGTATCAAGAATCTACATCATCTCTCGAAACCATACTCCATCTGATTAATCAGACATGATGATGGATAAGTCACTCTACAGAGGGACACGATAACCATTCTTCTAATATTTACATATGTCCTAGAAGAATAAATGTCCTGGACCATTTTCTGTCTGGGAAATCTCTGTCCATTGATCATTCGTATAGCTGATAATCATTTCCAACACTACTGATAGTCTTCAAGGCAATCAAAACAATGTGATTCAATAGAACACAATTTTGTCTATCCATAGTAGTACACAACTACAATCCAGTGATACACTACCACACCAAGTAGCACACAGACACTTGATCAGTGACATATAGTCAAAATTAGTGGAACACATCCACCAAAGTATCATACATCTACTGTCTAGAGACATACAGTCTCCATAATAATCATATCATATGATGTCAATCTGCACAAAAAACATTGTTATGATATAAACTGAATCATCTGGACCATTCTTCCACTCACATTTGTGAGATATGGAAGATCATTTGCCCTCAGAAGGTAAAACATCAATGATGATTTATCTGGACTATTCTTCTCAAGCAAGGAAGAATAACTGTCCCGATTTATGAGCCTAAACCATTCACCTATCTGGGCCATTCCTCTGCACTAAACAAAGTGAAACCTGGAGAGAATGAATCTAGCCTAGGGAATGCATGTCCCTGATTGTTGAACCTAGATCATTCACCTATCTGGGCCATTCATCTATCACTAAACAAAGTGAAACCTGGAGAGAATGAATTTTCCCCAGGGAATGACTATCCGAACCATTTCCTAAGGAAATGACTGTCCTGCACCAACCTTCAAAATGGACCATTCTTGGAAACTGCTTACAACTGTGAGCTTCGAAAGAATGACTGCCCGATGAGGCGGACCAATATTCTTGACCACTATTGAGAGTGATTTTCAAGAAGAGAGACTATCCTAGACCATTCCCCCACACTGGACACAAGGGGAATCACTGTCTATGGTACATCAACAATCTATCGAACCATTTTCATTACGAAAATGAATATTCGATCTTGACCATTTTTTGAACTGGAAAATTCTTGTTCTTCAGAAATCTCAAACCACTTTCCGAACTGGAAAGGAACTGCTCATCCTGGACCATTTTTTGAACTGAAAAATGACTGTCCATAAATCAATAACACATTAGTGCTCCCTCCCAACATGGGAGTCATCTCTTCCTTTTCCAATAAGGAGGTCGTCTCCACAAGCTCCAAAATGTTTTCTTATCTGCTCATCTGCAGATATATATATTGGAGAACAAGTTTCTATTTTCTGGACTTCATAATGGAGAATGTAATGCTTGATCTCAATGTACTTAGATCTTTCTAGAACACTGGTTTTTTGAAGGCTTCATGTAGCTCTGACCATTATAGTATATCATAGTTGAATTCAACTCTTTTGTTTCCTGCTAGCTCAGAAAATCGTGGAAAGACTCAAACTGGAACATATCCATGTGGTGTTTCTTTTGCTATCATGAGAGTTTGTCATGGATTGGCAATCCTTCATCCTGGAGTTCTGAGTAACCATTCTGATACAATATTTCTGTTATAGAAAGTTTTCACTACGCTTATGTTGTGCATTGGAGGTTCTCCACCAAGTTGTCTTCTTTCATCTGCATACAAGGTTCTCCTTTTGGTATACCTAAAAGCCTTGAGGTTTCTCTACATATGCTCTTTGTTCAATTATTCTAGAGAACATTCTTTGCATTCATCTGATGTAAACTCCAAACCATGGATATTGCGGACGATATAATGGATCATGTAGAGGTATGTCTGATTTACTGGAACAAACAATCATCATAGTCTTCTCCCTCCATCTGGGAGAACCTCTAGTTATGGATCTTACAATGCTTTCATTCATAATTATTCCATACACTGTTCTTCATCACAACTTTCATTTCCCCTGCTTGATTGTTTTTAATGAGTTCATATCAGGCTGGTAGTCTTGTGACTGGTTGTTCTGGATTTTCTTTCTTTCTTGGAATCTTCATGTTCTTCCTCATGTTTCTCTTTAGATCTTGGGTCCATGGATTTTTCTATAGATTCCATGCCCTGAAGATTCCAACTTATTTATTTCATCATAGGATCATGGATGTGGATGGACAACCAGGGATATTTTAAGGCTTCTTTTCGAAGAAGACTTCTTCTAAAGTCAAACTGAACACATGCTTATTTTCATGGTTTCTACCATTGATGGGAACATGGATAGATACTTCATCATCTTCAATGGACCATACTATTTAGTATTAGCTCCTTCTTAATCCTTTCTTCATGCATGAATGCATGCTCTTCTTTTATAATTATGTAATCAACTCCCTCCAACTAAGAGATCCCATGCTTCCGTCTGCATCCTTGATTCTTCTTGTGCACAACAAGTCCAAAGTTCTTCAAATGTAGGATACTCCTTCCTTGTGTTCATGCTTGTGGAAAATGTATCCCATGTCTTGGGAAGACTGTTGAGTACTATATTTACCAGTTCCTTCTTTGAGATGATTTCTTCAATAGCTTGTATTTGATCTATTAACTGAGATATTCTCACAAATTATGATGTTATGCTGTCATCATCATTCATCTTCATGTCACAGAGCTCATTCTTCAGACTCATTACTTGTCTAATCTTTTTGACTGAGAAGAGGTTTGTTAGGGCATCGTACATCTTCTTAGACAAATCAAGATGGGATATGTAGGGTATCAAGTGGTATTTTATAGAATCCACTATGATACTCATGGCATTGATGTCATTGTCTTTGAACTTCTCCATAATTTCAACGTTCTGCGGTTCCTTCTCTTTTCCTTCTTCAAACTCTGGTTCCACAATCTTTCCATTCACGATATCCAACACTTTATGCTTGGAAAGGATGAGATAAATCCTTGTCTTCCATGCTATGAAGTTAGAATCCCCTTCTAACTTGTTTTCTGACTTCATAGAGTAAGTCATGGCTACTTTTGACTTGGTCAACCCTAGATTTGACCAAAAACTCAAACTTGACATCTTAGCTTGCTGAGAGTACCAGGAGGTGCGCTAGGCTAGGGTGCACTAGTATATCCAGAAATTAGGTCAATCTCTTCACTTAAGGTGCCTCAACGAGAGGGTTAGGGTTTCATTGTTGCAGCAGAAACTGACTGCAATTGCAACTGCAATTGAGAAAATCCTCCAAATCTATCTTCCAACGGTTAGACTGTCCAAAGATAGTGTGGGCCCATAACTTGTTAGAATATAATGGATGTGCTTGTTTAACCATAAAAAATATATCAATATTGTCACCCAACCATAGGATGAAGCCACCCCCGAGCACCTTAACCTTGACAAAGAATCATTCCGGAATAAAACCCTAGACTAGATAGCCAAACAAAGGTGGCACACCTTTTTCCAAGGATAGTGCACCAAGCAAGAGTAACAAGAGATGATCAGAGAGTCCAAACCTTAACCAAGAGAGAGTCCATGCCAAAACCAAAATTTGTTAGTTGCAACAGCTGCAACAACAACTCTCCTCCAAACTTGCGCACAAACTGGCCAACTGCAGTGCGCACAAGTGTTGCTTCTGCAATTCTGAGAATACTGGCCAAAATGAAGACTAGCTTCCTGTATTTATACTAATTTTGGTAGACTGCCTGGGCCGACTTCTCATTCTAGGTACTAATTCTTTAGTATATAACATTTCCTTTAACTGACTTCTTATCTTGGAGGCTAATAACCTAATACAAGTAATTCTCTTGAGACGACTTGTCTTCTAGGGTTATTAACCAATTAATTAGGGTTTCTTCTTGCTTCCCAGGATATTCTATTCTCATCAGGTTTACACGTGGAGGTAAATACCTCCTACAACTACCATAATATCAATAGATGCATCTTTCTTGGTGTCTGATTCGACTATGTCGTGCAAGTCGACAAAGTCATCGGGTGTGCCGAACTTGGGAAGTCCAATATCTTTCATCACCTGATTGATATTAATCTAGTGTTTCTCACACTTGGCCCATTTCTCTTGAATTTTTCGGTGTGGTTCCCTAGACATTTTCGACCATTATTCAACTGATTTATTTATGTGATCAAGACTACTTTCATTCAACACCTGAATGCCGTGTTCTTCTTTATCTTGGCCTTGTTGCATTGTACCAATGTAGTCAACTCTCTCCACGGCTTGCTATGATTTTTCATACCACCACTCCATATCCTTGCACGTTGCGAGTGCCATGAGAGTGTCTTCCTAGAGCTCGACTATCCCATTAGTGAATAGATGTCGCTCGACTGTGAATTTGCTATAGGCCTCCTTGAATTCACTCCTTAGGTACAAGCACCTGCTATGCCCATTCTAACATGAGAAGTCCTCTTTGCCGTGCGTCCTATGCCAAATGGATATCTCTTGCCTTGCGTTGGGGCTATCAAGGGGGATTCTACTGCTTTGGATGCTATACTTTCTTCTTTGAACCTGAGGGCCCCTTGATTCGATTGTTCCAGGGCCGTCGCTTGTTCATCTAGGCTCATGGCCTTGAACCTGGTCATCTTAGGATTGACCATCCTTTCCACCACCTCGTCCTAGTCTTGAGCGTTTTTGGTGAAGACATGATATTCAAATTTGTCATGGGCGTAGGGCTAGCATGACGATACTTGCGATGTGTGCTTCAATACTAGATCCTTCATGTCATGTTTGTGAAAATGACCATTCTGAAATCAGAACTCCAAGTGGCTCAATCCTTTCTGCTTGTCTTGAGAGGTGTATTTTACCATGTAGAAACCTATATGGAATCCATAAGGTATGAATGCCCACTTCTTATCTTTTACCAGAGTAGCATTGTAACCTTGCAGGATGGTTTGGTAGCAGATTTCCCCTAGTACTAGTCAATAAGGGACATACACAGGTAATAGGTGTGGTGCTCTGGTGGCTTCAAAAACCCTGATGTAGGTGTCACGCTCATCTAGATACTAGTGACCAACCTTTGATATCATCTTTTTGTCTGCAACCGATAGTATTTGACACTCTTTCTTGAAAAGAAAAAAATGAATGCGTGAGATGAATTGATTGCAGATGAGGGTATATGATTTCTTGTACCTTATCTCCCATAAGACGCTGAAATATACATGGACCAGGAGCTCTGAGGCATGCCAGCTCAAGTTCATTTTGGAAAATACATTTCTAGCGCAGATGATGCCCAATAAATATGAAGCCATGTAGAAGGATGGAGTCTCTCCTTCTTTTGGTGTCTGAGCCCGTTGAATGAAAATACTCAACTGCTTGGAAATGATGGCACCCTAGTTAAAGCCTCTCCCATAAATGGCTACCATATAATCTAGAGGCATCCATGCCTCTAAAAATCTGGAACAATCTTTCTCCCCATACAACCGGCAGATGAGGGCCATCAGATAGATATGTGACTACCTTAAGTTGGTCATTGGGTACCAGTTAGAGGTCCGATTGGTGTAACTTTTATCCTCTCTCCACCACGAGGCCATTACTTGGCTAGTGTTGTGTTTCTCATAGAAGATTACAACAAAATTGACATTCAGTGGCTCATCCAGGTGTCTACGCTTGTAGTAATTCTGCACCTCCACTGGAAGGAAGACCCCAACACACTCGCCATTGTCATCATTAATCAAACATCTTTGTGTGTCAGTGTGGTCGATAATCCACTTCGGGAGTTCTATGTAGGGGAATAATGGATTTCTGCTCGCTACCATCTGTAGGTACGATCTTTGGATATTTGAAAAAACTTCATCGTCGATCTTTCTCATATCGGGGTCATTGTGTGGGGTATATTTAGGGAATTCTTCCCGCTTGATCTTCTGGAATAGTTCTCCCCAGTGTGGGAGTACTATCTTGGTCCCTATGCTTGCCTTTGTGTTTCCAAAGGCCAGGGGCTGAGTGAAAATATTCTTGGTGGATGTCTTGATGACTGGTTCTGATCTTGGGGAAAATTCCAACTGTTTCACGATTGTTGGGGAAGATCCTTTTCCCACCTCTGGTTCCTTTTGTTTTGGCTCCCTCGACGATCGCCTATTGTTAGAATTTCTTGGAGGCATCATTCCTGCAGCCGAAATCAATTCTTTAGGAGTGCGTATAGAGAAACATCGGATAAAAATGTATGAAGTCAAGCATAAAAAATTTCGTAGACTGGTACATACCTGTAATTCTTGCTAAACCTATTGTTTAATACTCACAGGGTCTTGGAATATTTTTTTGAATTTCTTGTCTCGCTCCTTTGGGTGATCTGAACTTCTTCATGCATAATGATCTTGTTAATGAACAACTCAAAAAAATTTAAATGGGGAAGAACCTATCGTGTCGCTTCAACCAATTAATTCAGGTTATGAGTGAAAATCAAATGAAATCTACCGCCGAATCTCTGTAGTTCAATTCATCGTGGGTTGATGGCAGAGGCACGTAGGGTGATGTGTTGTATTGGTAAATTCAAACAGTCCTTTTGATTTCTGCACAAATTAGCAACTAATGCGAGATTTGGAATTAATTAGTCCCTTAAATGTGTTTATATCTAAATGTATCTAGCACTAAAATGTCCCATCGTGTCACTTTCCTAGTGGACAGGTCAGGGATCGACGATGTGCGATGGATCTTTTCATTGATATTTTCTGTAAAACACCTCCAGTGCCGATCAATTTTATTGTACGGTGATGACGTGGAAAAAATGACTTGGGGTTCTCAACAAGATTCTCGTGTTAAAGTAAACCTAGGATTTTCGATGCCGAAAAGGTATCAGGGGTCGGTGATCAGGGAAAAACTTGTTATGTTTTCTACGGACTTACTTTCTCAAAAACCCGTCGATGCTGAAATGCTTCGGGGATTAGCTATCGGCGATATAATCAGGTAATTATTTCCACAAAAGAAATCTTCCTTTTGCTGACGCCGATGGAAATCGATGCTCGGCGACCTCGGTTCTCTCGAGTGATTCTCTTTCATCTTTAGTTCTTCCTGATGCCGAATTCTTGAGCGCGTTGGGGAAATGTTTTGGCTGTTAATTCTTTATTTAGATGTTAGTCTTTTAAGTTATGGGTTTTCACATGTTCAAGCAAACTTTCAGAGACTTAAATGAGAGTCAAAAAATGATAAGCGAAGGCAACATTTTTCACAATGAAGTCGAATTAGAAAGCGCAAAAAGATCAAGTTGTACCCAAAAAGTAAAATTTGACATGGAATTTTTAGGGTGTGTTGAGTGCTCAAAAAATGGTGACTTACTCGGCGAAAGAAGAATCTCTATTCCTCCTTCAGGCTTGGCTGATGAAAAATATGGTGGAGAACTTAACTTGTTTTAAATCAGAGCCTCTTTACCCTTGCATTTGAAATTATCCGTTTGATGCTTCCGGGTCTGCCTGTGGGGTTTTTAACCTTTATTCCACCTTTGTTTCTTATAACCTTGACTCATTCCCTCTTTTAAAAAATTATAGTAAAGAATTCACTAGCATGTTACCTTTACTCACTTGCTACGGGGTTGCTCTGCTACCAGTGAGCATCCATAGCCCTGAAGGAGTCACCCCAACATCACAGAACTTGCTCCACTACCAACGAACATCCATAGCCCTAATAGAGTTATCTGCCTACCCGTTCCTACTGTTTACTCATTTGATAAAGTCAATTTTATTTCGGCAGAATTCCTTGAGAGACCAAGAGAGGATGACATCTCTTAGGTGCATGCATTCCTTTCTGTATTTCCTTATTTCCCTTAAGGTCTTACCAAACCACTAAGTAGACACTTCTGACATTTCTCCAAAGTGGTTCATCTACGCAGGTTAGATAGAGAGCCCCTCGAGGCAATTGCAAGTTCCCCAGCGCCTCTCGTGTTTGTATGTGAGCGACAAGTGAGGAAGAAAGTCCACTATGATGCATGAGTTGAGGCCAACCATTGTCTTACTAAAAAAAATCTTCAAAAACGCAGAAGTCCAAATAATAATAAAAAAAAAACTATAAAAATTCATTTCGCAATTGACCTAGCTAAAACCAAAATTATGAAAACACGCATTCAAAACATGCAAATTTTTTTTTTTAATGGAAATATTGTTTTAGGGCTTGGCCATTTACTAGGAGGGGATCAGGTTTCCCCCCTTAGATTCTGTAACCGATAAGTTCCTGCCCCAATCTTCTTGGCTACCTGAAAAGGTCCGAGCCATAGATTCTGAAGCATAGAATGCTTCCCTTTAGTCCTTTTTTCTCTGTCCCCTTTCAAGACTAAGTCTCCTACTTCAAAATTATTCTCTTTAGCCTTATGATTGTCAAACCATGTTTTAACGATCTACTGGTGGGATATAAATTTTGATTTATCTTTTTCCCTTTCTTCTTCCAGCATGAGCAGAGTGTCAATCCTTTGTTGTATGACTGATGAAGGTTGTCCTTTGGAATCTTGGGCAAGTTGAAGAGATGGAAGATAAATCTCGTTCAGGAGAATGGCTTCCTAACCTTATACTAGAAAGTATGGGGAATTTTCTATAGCTTCATTAGGTGTGACTCTATCTGCCCATAAAGCATTGTGGAGTAAATTATGCCAATTCCTTTGGTTGTCTGCAACCGTTTTCTTCAATATTCTCACTAGGTTTTTATTAGTTGATTCTGCCAATCCGTTTCCCCGTGGATAATAATTTGCAAAGTACCTAATTATGATTCATTTGTCTAGAGAAAAATATGTCAATAGGGTGGAGAAAAAGTAAGCTGCATTATCAAAAACAAGAATAGAAGGGACACCAAACCTTGTAATTAGTTGTTTCTCTATGAATTGGATTACAACCTTCTCATTTACATGGGTTAGAGAAATGACTTCTGCCCATTTCGTGAAGTAATTTGTAGCAGTAAGTATGTACTTGTGTTTTTTTGAAGAGCTTGGTGTAATTTCTCCTATAATGTCTAACCCCCATTGCTCGAACGACCTAGAAACGGTCACCGTTTGGAGTGGAAATGCTGCTCTCTTCTCTCTCCCAACGCTTACTTGGCAAGTTTTGCAGTTCCTAGTGTATGTGTGAGCATCCTTGAACAAAGTGGGCCAATAATAACCAGCTCTCAATATCTTATGAGCAGTGGTGTTTCCTGCAAAATGTCCACTAGCAGGGCCATGATGGAGCTCCTTAAGAACTTTGTCTACATCTTCACATTTGAGACATCTTAAAAGCACCCAATCATAATTAATCTGAAAGAGTATCGAATTTATGTGGTGATATTATGCATATTTCAACCTGAGAGCTCTCCTTTCCCCGGGGTTGAGGTTTTCTGGGCAAGTCCCATGGCGTAGGAGATACGTCAAATTATAACACCAAGACTCTTTCCCTAGGGAAATGTATGAAGCTTCACCACACCATAATGTCATTTCATTATCCCATCCCGAGTCTTCATTTACTTGGTCCCGGGCCTCATCCGCCAGTTTTCATAATTCTTGTCCTTTAACTAGTTTAGTAGGTTTTATTTCTAGATCAAATTCTTGAACTACTGCCATCCAATTCCCTCTTCTTCCCCTATCTCCTATTGAGTGAATAGGGATCGAATTGTGGGGTGAGGCACGATTACTTTGGTATGGTTCTTGAGGATGTAAGACTTGAAATGTTTTATTTCTTTATAAACTGCATAAGCCTATTTATATATAGTAGGATAACTTAGTTCATCTCCTTGGAGGTTAGTGCTCATGAACGACACCTGAGCCTCGTTGTTTTCATCATCCTTCTGAGTCAGAACCACAGCTAACGATTGATCAAAGTCAAAAGTACAGAGGAATAAATCTCTATTAAAATCAGGACTTCTTAACACAGGGGCTTGAGATATGGCAGTTTTAATATTGCTAAAGGCATCCTTTTTCTCATCATCCCACTTAAATTCAACATCTTTGCAGATCATTTTTTGTAATGGTCTGACAGTCTCGGTGAAATCGAGTGTGAACTTCCTTACAAAATTGATTTTCCTGAAGAAGGATTGTATTTTATTTTTGTTGTGAGGTAACAGGAGCTGAGTTATAGATTTGAATTGCTCAGGGTCTATGCAAATGCCTGCTTGGGATATGATATGACATAATAGCTTTCCTTATTCCACACCGAATATAGTTTTCTTAGAGTTTAAAGATATACCATATTTTCTACACCTTTCAAAAATCTGGGTCAATTGTTGGATGTGCTCCTCTCTGTTCTTTGAATATACAGTCACGTCATCTAGATACACTACCACACACTTGTTGATCAACCCTCGAAACGCTATGTCCATTTCCCTTTGGAAGGTTGCCCCTGCGTTGATTAACCCAAAGGGCATGCGTTTGTAAGAAAAAATTCCCCACTTAGTTCAGAAGGTATTTTTCAAATGGTCCTCCTTTGAAACTAGAACTTGGTTGTAACCCGAGAAACCATCCATCATAGAGAAAATATTAGAGACGGAAATGGTCTGCAAGAGTTGATCCATCGGTGGGAATGGGTAGTTGTCCTTTTTTGAAGTTCTGTTAAGGTTCCTAAAATCTACGCATAAGCGGATTTCTCCAAACTTTTTCCTCATAGGAACCAAATTTTCTACCCATGTAGAATGTCTAACCTGGAAGATACTTTTGGCATCTAAAAGTTTCTTCAACTCTTGACACATGAGAGGTTCCAGGGATGGGTGATATTTTCAGAGCTTTTGTTGGAAGGGTTTCACTTTAGGTTTTAATGGGATAGTGTGTTGAATGATACAAACATCATAAGTTTTCAGATCTCAGTAGGACCATGCAAAGCATCTTGATATTGTCTGAACAGTTTGAGATAATCCTTCCTTTCCTCTTTAGATATAGTTTTTCCAAGATTTATATTTTTTGGGTTTTCCAGGGTTCCAATATTTATAGTTTCATGCATGGGACAAGAACTACCGACCTTCGCATTTTTGGGCCCCTTAAACCATTCTTTTAGGTCAAAAATATTCTCTAAATTAGCTATCTCCTTCGGATTGTGTGAGACTTTGATTTGTCAGTTCATTGACCCGTCCGAGGATCAATTTTTGTTGATTGTTCCTAGAATACTTCATCGTTAATAGATAAGTCTTTGAAATTATCTTGGTTAGTCATAAAGTTTATGATCTGTTCATCTCCTTCAAATACTTTCCAATTAGAAATGTTGTTAGGCACCGATGGTTTGTAGAGTAGTTCAACAATGAACCAAGAGGCTTCATAATCTTCTAGAGGTGACAACCTTGAAGTAGCTATGGATGGGGAATCAACAAGGATATTCTTTATTATGGGGATCGCTGTAATATTGAAAGCTTCAAAATTCTCTATTAACCTATGCACTTTTTGTTGATAATTCTTTAGGTGAGGGGAGTTGCAATGTATAGTATTCCTTACTTATTTGACGATAATTTCAGAATCCCCGAAAACCTTCAATTCTTTGACGTTTAAGTCGTTGGATTTCTTTAACCCCTGTACTAGCACTTCATACTCAACGATGTTGTTTGTGCATTCGAACTCAAGTCTACAAGATAGGAAATGATGCTTACCCTTTGGATCAATAAGGATGCACCCTGCCCTAGACCCTTCTTATGATTTAGATCCATCAAAGTATATGGTCCAAATTTGTGAGTGTAGGTTATATGTTTCCCCTTTCTTATCACTTTCTTTCTCTCTTATCTTTTGTTCCGTGATTTCTAGCACAAGTTCTTGGCAGAAGAGGGTTTCCTTTGTCTATCTCGATGATTTCTCTTGAAACACCATTTCAAAATTTTGAGTGAGAGGGACATCAGATGAGAGGGGGAAGAAGTTTCTGAAGTAGGAATCACATGAATAATTGCCTAGCACAGGGAAGTCTATCGATGAGGGTTCGTTTAGGGTTTCTAGATCAGTGACCATATGTTTCAGATATCTTTCCCTATCAATTATGATCATATTTTTGTATCCCTTTAATGGTAACCAAAGGTGTGCCCAATCTGTACTAAAGTATCTGTTTAACTCCTGAGACCAATCTCGGCTTAACAATAATCCATAAGCTTTTGGGATTTCTGCTATAATGATGTTAATCACTTGCACAAACTTAGGATGCGTGGCTATTCTGATCATTACATATTTGAGTTCTCTCATTACCTTCACCTGGGTTCTATCTAGTTGTATTACATGTTTATCACTCTTGAGAGGAACTATGTTTAATTTTTTACAGATAGACAATGGCATAACGTTAGAGGATTCTTCTGAATCGACCAAATAGTTGTGGAGGTTCCCATTGAATACTTCAAATGTTAAAAGGAAAGGTGGGACAAAAGTTCTTCCCTTCTTATCTTCAGAACAAGCATTCATAGTCGGTTTATTCCCTAGGTCTGCGGGGATTATATTTCTTCTTGGGTCAGTGCTCGTCATAGGATTTTCTATTGATTTCAAAGCTTGTAATAGGAAGTCCTTTTGCTGAGGGATCCTACAAATGTCCATGAATAATATATTAGCCTTCAACTTCTTCAAATATTCAACTATGTTGTAATTAAGTTTGGGCGATTATCAAGTATGGATTCTTATAGGGTTCTTATGGGGAGAAAAAGGTGCTTTCAGGTGATCAAGGGCTATATTTCCCCCCAAAGTTTGGGTAGTAGCAAGATCTTTAGAGACAGGTGGACCCTTACTGTGCGTTTTCACAACCGAGACCTCTGCGGGTGGTTCTTGAGCTTGAAACAAGTCATCAGAGGGCATAATTAGGTCAGTATCCCATATCAACATGGCTGTATATTTGGGTGGATCGATCTCTTCCTGATCGACAACATTCATAATTGAACTGCTTGGTTGTTCGGTTAGGGAAAACTCATTTAGAAATCGGTTGGCCCATTAAATTCATAGCATGCACCCATTGAGGGAAGTCTCTTTCAGAGTGGTTCTCTTGATGGTAAGTATAGAAAGAGTCGGATGCTACATTTTTGAGATCGATATTTAAGCTAGTTGGGGGAGGTTCAATTTCTTTGAATGGTGGGTTTCTTTTAAATAAAGGATTATAGTGCCTTTGGCCTTGGTTTTCTTCCCCTGCATTTCTCTTCATGTCTATGATCTCATTTGATAATTTCTTAACCATGCGTTGTAGGTCTTCTATATCTCCATTACCCTTTTCGAGAGCTTGTTCTGCTTGTTTCCCTGGTGGTCTAGTCAAAAGGAGTCCTCTCCTGGGAGGAGGTTGGAATTCTCTTTTAACTAATGGGACCTGACCTTCCTTACATCCTTTCATTTGGAACTCTATCATTTTGGCTTCTTCAAAATTCTCAGCTAGGGTTCATTTGGTAGCCCCCTTCACAAACATGGAAATAGAAGCTGGGAGGGCATTAGCGTATACTTCGATTTGCAACTCTTGAGTCGGTTTAGCTTCGGGTTGGAATTTGTTCAAGATAGTTGTGAATTTTTGATTGAAATATTTAACCTTCTCCTTTTAACTCATGGTGGCTGCAAACAATTCATCCATCAAAGCTCATGTAGTGGTTTCTTTGGAAAAGTTATCTAGAAAATTCTTCTGAAACTTTGTCCAACTAGTTATGGATCCTACAGGTAAGTTAAAATACAATGTGGAGGTTGAGTTCTCAAAAGTGTAAGGGAATAACCTGCATACTACTTCTTCATGTTGGACATTCATAAGTCTTATCACTAGTATGAATTTCTTGATATGGTCTTCAGGCAATCTTGAGGTCTCGAGATCAAACTTAGGAAGTAACTTCTCTGGATGTCGGGGAAGGTTATGGACTTGCCCTAGGATGGCCAAAGTGTCCATGGCCAACCAAGGTTGATTGTTCTGTGGTGGGTTTCCCCTTTCTTCATCATGGTCATTGTTGTCTTCCATATCTTAGGATTCTGATTCAAACTCTTCCTCTTCCGAAAAATCGCCTGGTTCAGAGATGTCGTCGGTTGGTGTTTCAGGGATTAGGTTAAGAGGATGTTCGATTTTGGTGATTGTGAAATCTATCAGGTATTCTACCATGTGCACAAAAACCTGGTGGGGGGTGTTGACCACTGGTCTACTTTTTTTTTGTCTTCGAGGAAGTATTGAAGCTAAAGACAACACACCGATCTGTCGGGCGTATGCTCTTGTGATTCTTATGAATTGATTTAATTCCTTGTGCGGAAGAGCATAAGGTATGTTAGGGAAAAAACATTCTTCCTTGGGCTGGGGTGATTGTTAGGACCACACAATGTACCCTTTTTGCCCATACTTTTTGCCATTATTATACCCTTCATCACCTGTATTTAGACTTATACTATCATTTCACCTGATCATTCCAAGGTACACAACGTCCTTTCTCATTACTACACGTTTAATTTGTTTTTCATGATATTCTACATCACTCTCGTACTTAACCATTGATTAGAAGTGCATAAGTGTCTATATCTGCAGAATAGTATTCAAGACCAATGCTGAAACACAGAGCTGTCCAAAGTTGCTGTTGAACTGATGTTGAAGAGGAGACCGCCACGATGCTGAAACACGAGCCGTGACAGTTAGCAGTCAAGGCCGACACAGTCAAGAGCGCAATTCACATGGCTGAACAGCCCGTGAATTGCGATGCTGAAACAACGTCAGCAGATATGAGAAGGAGCTGTTACACCAGCCGTAACAGCAATACCTCGTTCAGCTCCTGTATTAGCATTCGGTTGCGTGAGAATAGGACACCCTATGCTGATTTAGAAAG
>JZKD02S1784970.1:34660-46363 GCA_000966675.3 Picea glauca | reverse complement strand
GTATATCGTAGTTTGCATTGTTCCATAAAACTTCTTTTTCCCTGTTGTAGATAGAATTCATTGAACGAAAGTTTGTATCATTCATTTCTATTTACGCATTGTTGGGTCAAAGTCTTAACAACATTGGTTTCATTTCCATCTTCCTCTTTCATAAACAACAACCTCTAAAACACAACGCAATCTAAAATGTATTAGTAACTTTTATTTTCTAGAAACTCTTCTCACCAACATTATCTAGGCTAGCGCTTTGGAATACGTTGTAAGACACACTCTCCAAAGCCTAAAACACACTATAGTATCTTGCGATAGGGAGTGTTGAAATCCATTTGCAACATTAAGACTGGCAGAGTTACTCACCTTGCTTTGTTGGTCTTGGTGTAGAGATCGCGCGTATTATGGGGGTCGCTTGAAGGTATACCCACAATTATGAGTGGAAGCCTCTTGAGTTGATTTCGGGCTAGATACCTTGCCTTTGTGCGTGGATCATACTGTCGACTGTTCCCCCAGGCATCATTGTTGTTTTTGGTAACCTTAGTGGCCTATCTTCTTATCAATTGTTAACACAAGGTGACTGTGGAGGGGCAAGTCTTTACGGTACCTAGAATCGACGTTGGCCAAACTCACTCGGGCTCCTTGGAGGGTATACCCACAATTATGTGTGGGAGCTTGCACCAAGGTGTAGTCCGTCAAGCAGGTCGTCCATGTAACTTTTCGACCCGCTCTATCCTAGCCCCTTCTTGTCTTGAATTCACGACGTTGGATTTCATCACCAACTAGTGACTTCGGAATGAAAAGGTTTGTTTGCATGGTTTGAACTCTAGATTTTATTAGTGGCTATTGTTGTTTTCCATAGTTGGCCATAGAATTTATTTCGTAAGATTTTAGCTCGATCACCATTGAACCTCCACGTCGCTCGCGGAGAATGCAAGGAATATCCCTAGAAGATATGGAAGGTTCTCAACCCTTGCCTATCAACTCACCGGAGGGCTCTCCTCAACAGAGTGAAGTCCAAGACATTGCCACTCCACGAGTGGAAAGGACTGACTCTTTAGAACAATTCCGCATTACAGATTCTCTAGAGGGCTTGTGACTTCCTCCTGACTCTGTGAGATGCATTGTTCGAGTGAATTAATCCAGAGAAATTGTTGTTGAGTCTTCTGGATTACCAACCGGACCTTTCACAGGCCCTGAAGGTCAGGATCCTTTTTGGACTACTGGCATTTTTGGATGAGATCTTTTTGGCTCAGGAGTAGGCGTTGATATCACTGTCACACCTGAGCTACCCGAAACATCTGATACAGATGTGATAACTTTTACTACTGCCTATTATTTCCCTGGTTCAGACGCTCAACCAGCCAACCATATGTTGACTATCCCCCTTCAGACACCCCATTTTACAATGGTCCCAAATACTATGACTATTCCCACCAGGAATACGGTGGCTAGCCAAGCCCCCATTGGCACGTCGCTTTAGCCCAGACTCACCCCAACACTTCCCCCCGGATATCATGCATTGAATGCTTCTATTCCCATTCCTACACAAATCCCATCTGGAACTCCTGGTATTTCCAATCCTTCTGGGCACAATCTTGTTCCTAGTTTTATTCCAACACTTCCTCGACCCCCTTCCAGAGGGTCTCTTCCATCCCTTATCAGAGGAAATGAACCTAGTGGAACCACCCAGTCTTTCACACCTAATTACTAGATTCCTGTTGGTGGACAATTTCACCCTAGAGGCCAAACACAATCCCCTTTTGGAGGTCAAATCCCAATTGGGACACAACCCCCGATTGGAGGGCAACCCCCACCCACCCCACCCTCTGGACATAACATATCTGCATTCTTGGCCCAGTATTGGAACTATCTTATCCAAAATAATCCTCAATCGATTGGGGGGCAACAACCTCAAGCTAGATCTTTCATACCCCCTAGTACAAGACAACCATATCTAGGTCCATCCAATCCCATTTGGGGCTCGAACACTCGACCCAATGTCCCTGTTCAAGGGAACAAACCTAACCAATACAGCCCTGTAAGTTCAATGCCTCCACACCAACAACCGCATCTGCCCGGATCTTCGCATTATATGCAAACTGCTTACAACCCTACTGGTATACCTACGGGACTTCCTCCCCAAAGTCACCAGTACCCCCACGTGAATAGACAATTACCCTTCTTAGCCACCCTGGACCTCCTTGATCTGTCTAGAATTTTAAATGATCCTATCAGTCACTCTCCTCAATGGCCCGTAATATCGGCCAAACTACCATCTGACATTCCTAAGTTCGATGGTAAACCGGGAGAGGACTCGAACAATCATGTAATGACTTTCCACCTTTGGTGTTCATCCAACTCTTTGATGGATGACTCTATTTGATTATGTCTTTTTCAGCGAACTCTCATAGGTTCAGCTGCGAAGTGGTATATAGAATTACCACGAGGTTTCTTCACCAACTTTAACACCCTTTCCATGGATTTCCTCACCCACTACCAGTTACCGATCCGTTACGAAACAAGAACCAAAATTTTGAGTTCTTTAAAACAAACCAAAGCCACTCATATCTTTGATCACATTCATGAGTGGCAATGAAGACGACGTCTAATCAAACTCGAGCTTCCCAATCAGTTACTGGCAGAGTGGTTCACGAAATCATTCGTGAATGACATCACTCGTGACATCGCCATGGGTGGAGTTGTCACAGAAGAACAAGCGATCAGTCGTGCTCAATACCTCGACCTGATTTACTCACAAACAGGTACTCTTTACGATTTACTCCCTGATGCACCTCGTCCTTCTACTACCGCTACTTCAACTACTCCTGTTGCTTCTCATGCAGCTGATGGTGTGATTGGCACTTTCCATGCCCAACCCCACTCCGTACAAGCCTCTACCACCAACCCCAAGTCTGTTGCTTCTAATGTTCAACATGCTTTGTCTCCTACTCCTACCATCAGCAAGACTTCTGAGGTGAACTCTGTTCAATCTACCCCTGCCAGAAAGAATAAATCTAAAAAAGAGAAGGGTAAGAATAAGGAGGATAAAAATAATCCACAATCTGAGAAGACCAAAACACAACCTGTTGACGATAAGGATAAGCGGAAACCCCGATACCCTTGTCTTATCTGTGGTGATGAT
Source organism: Picea glauca (assembly GCA_000966675.3). NCBI lineage: Eukaryota > Viridiplantae > Streptophyta > Pinopsida > Pinales > Pinaceae > Picea > Picea glauca. The sequence goes on along the minus strand of JZKD02S1784970.1, from coordinate 43,227 downwards.
CACTACACTAAGGATTGTCCAAGACGGGCCGAGGTTACCAAGTTCCTTCAAGGGTCCCCGAAACCACCTACACCGATTGTGTTGTCGCAACCCTTCCCTTCTCAACAACAGGCCCAATTGGTCATTCATGACCAACCATTCCCCTCCACTACTTCCTATGTCCTCATGTGTACTGGTGATTCAAAAAAGAATGACATCACACTTACCACTCGAGCCAAAGATTATTCTTCCTCCAAGGAGAAAGTTGACGAAATACCACCTTCATTGGTTCAACCGTCTCCCTCGGCTCCACCTACCAACGATCCTCTTCATCTCAAATGACCAAGCCTAGATACAGTTCTTCACCCTCCCCCAAAGGGTGTTGTTCGAAAGTCTACTTTCAATCCTCGTGCGCATGCTGCCCAGAAATACAGTATTGTAGAGGATCTAGCTCAATCACCGTCCATGATGTCGGCCCTCGAAGTCCTTCAGAGTTGTCCTACACAGCGGAAGGCGTCGCTGAAAGCTATTGGTGGAATCGATCCTTCAGATATGAATTTAATAATTTTTGACTTGGAAGATCACATTCCAAAGCTGCCTCCTCAGCTCGTGTTTCAAATACAAGTTGTTGTCGCCGACAAGAACATTTGTAGAACAATTATNTTTTTCCCTGTTGTAGATAGAATTCATTGAACGAAAGTTTGTATCATTCATTTATATTTACGCATTGTTGGGTCAAAGTCTCAACAACATTGGTTTCATTTTTATCTTCCTCTTGCATAAACAACAGCCTCTAAAACACAACGCAATCTAAAATGTATTAGTAACTTTTATTTTCTAGAAACTCTTCTCACCAACATTATCTAGGCTAGCGCTTTGGAATAGGTTGTAAGACACACTCTCCAAAGCCTAAAACACACTATAGTATCTTGTGATACGGAGTGTTGAAATCCATTTGCAACATTTTGTATTGGGAAGCCCTTATCACACAAGGGTCAAACCTGAGGTCGCATTAAGACTGGCAGAGTTACTCACATTGCTTTGTTGGTCTTGGTGTAGAGATCGCGCGTATTATGGGGGTCGCTTGAAGGTATACCCACAATTATGAGTGGAAGCCTCTTGAGTTGATTTCGGGCTAGATACCTTGCCTTTGCACATGGATCAGACTGTCGATTGTTCCCCAGGCATCATTGTTGTTTTTGGTAACCTTAGTGGCCTATCTTCTTAGCAATTGTTAACACAAGGTGACTGTGGAGGGGCAAGTCTTTATGGTACCTAGAATCGATGTTGGCCAAACTCACTCGGGCTCCTTGGAGGGTATACCCACAATTATGTGTGGGAGCTTGCACCAAGGTGTAAGTCCGTCAAGCAGGTCATCCATGTAACTTTTCCACCCGCTCTATCCTAGCCCCTTCTTGTCTCGAATTCATGACGTTGGATTTCATCACCAACTAGTGACTTCGGAACGAAAAGGTTTGTTTGCATGGTTTGAACTCTAGATTTTATTAGTGACTGTTGTTGTTTTCCATAGTTGGCCATAGAATTTATTTCGTAAGATTTTAGCTTGATCACCATTGAACCTCCACATCGCTCATGGAAAATGCAAGGAATAGCCTCAGAATATATGGAAGGTTCTCAACCCTTGCCTATCAACTCACTGGAGGGCTCTCCTCAACAGAGTGAAGTCCAAGACATTGCCACTCCACGAGTGGAAAGGATTGACTCTTTAGAACAATTCCGCATTACAGATTCTCTAGAGGGCTTGTGACTTCCTCCTGACTCTGTGAGACGCATTGTTCGAGTGAATTAATCCAGAGAAATTGTTGTTGAGTCTTCTGGATTACCAACCGGACCATTCACAGGCCCTGAAGTTCAGGATCCTTTTTGGACTACTAACATTTTTGGACGATATCTTTTTGGCTCAGGAGTAGGCGTTGATATCACTGTCACACCTGAGCTACCCGAAACATCGGATACAAACGTGATAACTTTTACCACTGCCTATTATTTCCCTGGTTCAGATGCTCATCCAACCAACCATATGTTGACTATCCCCCTTCAGACACCCCATTTTACAATGGTCCCAAATACTATGACTATTCCCACCAGGAATACGGTGGCTAGCCAAGCCCCCATTGGCACGCCGCTTTAGCCCAGACTCACCCCAACACTTCCCCCCGGATATCATGCATTGAATGCTTCTATTCCCATTCCTACACAAATCCCATCCAGAACTCCTGGCATTTCCAATCCTTCTGGGCACAATCTTGTTCCTAGTTTTATTCTGACACTTCCTCGACCCCCTTCCAGAGGGTCTCTTCCATCCCTTATTGGAGGAAACAAACCTAGTGGCACCACCTAGTCTTTCACACCTAATTACTAGATTCCTGTTGGTGGACAATTTCACCCTAGAGGCCAAACACAATCCCCTTTTGGAGGTCAAATCCCAATTTGGACACAACCCCCGATTGGAGGGCAACCCCCACCCACCCCACCCTCCAGACATAACATACCTGCATTCTTGGCCCAGTATTGGAACTATCTTATCCAAAATAATCCTCAATCGATTGGGGGGCGACAACCTCAAGCTAGATCTTTCATACCCCCTAGTACAAGACAACCATATCTAGGTCCATCCAATCCCATTTGGGGCTCGAACACTCGACCCAATGTCCCTGTTCAAAGGAAAAACCCTAACCAATATAGTCTTGTAAGTTACATGCCTCCACACCAACAACCGCATCTACCTGGATCTTCGCATTATATGCAAACTTCTTACAACCCTACTAGTATACCTACGGGACTTCCTCCCCAAAGTCACCAGTACCCCCACGTGAATAGACAATTACCCTTCTTAGCCACCCTGGACCTCCTTGATCTGTCTAGAATTTTAAATGATCTTATCAGTCACTCTCATCAATGGCCCGTAATATCGGCCAAACTACCATCCGACATTCCTAAGTTCGATGGTAAACCGGGAGAGGACCCGAACAATCATGTAATGACTTTCCACCTTCGGTGTTCATCCAACTCTTTGATGGATGACTCTATTTGATTATGTCTTTTTCAACGAAATCTCACAGGTTCAACTGCGAAGTGGTATATAGAATTACCACGAGGTTTCTTCACCAACTTTAACACCCTTTCCATGTCTTTCCTCACCCACTACCAGTTACCGATCCGTTACGAAACAAGAACCAAAATTTTGAGTTCTTTAAAACAAACCAAAGCCACTCATATCTCTGATCACATTCATGAGTGGCAACGGAGACGACGTCTAATCAAACTCGATCTTCCCGATCAGTTACTGGCAGAGTGGTTCACGAAATCATTCGTGAATGACATCACTCATGACATTGCCATGGGTGGAGTTGTCACAGAAGAACAAGTGATCAGTTGTGCTCAATACCTAGACCTCGTTTATTCACAAACAGGTACTCTTTATGATTTACTCCCTGATGCACCTCGTCCTTCTACTACCGTTACTTCAACTACTCCTACTACTTCTCATGTAGCTGATGGTGTGATTGGAACTTTCCATTCCCAACCCCACTCCGTACAAGCCTCTACCACCAACCCCAAGTCTGTTGCTTCAAATGTTCAACATGCTTTGTCTCCTACTCCTACCACCGGCAAGGCTTCTGAGGTGAACTCTGTTCAATCTACCCTTGCCGAAAAGAATAAATCTAAAAAAGGGAAGGGTAAGAATAAGGAGGATAAAAATAATCCACAATCTGAGAAGACCAAAACACAACTTGTTGACAATAAGGATAAGTGCAAACCCCGATACCCTTGTCTTATCTGTGGTGATGATCACTACACTAAGGATTGTCCAAGACGGGCCGAGGTTACCAAGTTCCTTCAAGGGTCCCCGAAACCACCTACACCGACTGTGTTGTCGCAACCCTTCCCTTCTCAACAACAGGCCCAATTGGTCATTCATGACCAACCTTTCCCCTCCACTACTTCCTATGTACTCATGTGTACTGGTGATTCAAAAAAGAATGACATCACACTTACCACTCGAGCCAAAGATTATTCTTCCTCCAAGGAGAAAGTTGATGAAATACCACCTTCATTGGTTCAACCATCTCCCTCGGCTCCACCTACCAACGGTCCTCTTCATCTCAAACGACCAAGCCTAGATACAATTCTTCACCCTCCCCCAAAGGGTGTTGTTCGAAAGTCTGCTTTCAATCCTCATGCGCATGCTGCCCAGAACTACAGTATTGTAGAGGATCTGGCTCAATCACCGTCCGTGATGTCGACCCTCGAAGTCCTTCAGAGTTTTCCTACACAGCGGAATGCACCCCTGAAAGCTATTGGTGGAATCGATCCTACATATATGAATTTAATAATTTTTGAATTGGAAGATCACATTCCAAAGATGCATCTTTAGCTCGTGTTTCAAATACAAGTTGTTGTCGCCGACAAGAACATTTGTAGGACAATTATCGACGAGGGTGCCTCGACGTGTGTCATGTCCATCGCTTGTTGGAAAGCCATCGGATCTCCTCCCTTAACTGAATCACACTACATGCTCAAAGCCTTTAATGGCTCTGGATTTAAACCTTACGATGTCCTTCCCTTGTTGCTCATCACATTAGAAGGCAAATCAGTCAGTGTAGAAGTTGAGGTCTTTGACGCACCTCTCGATTAAAACCTTTTACTTGGTTGTAGCTAGATTTATTCCATGCGTGCAGTTGTGTTCACTCTTTTCCGTGTTGTACATTTTCCACATCATGGAAAATTAATTGCGGTGGACCAATTGGACTTCTTTAACTCTGATACATGTACCAACAATGTACCTTTCATTGCAAAGACACCCCCTAGATATGAGAATGTCTGTGTGGGTCTTCTAAAAGATTCCACTCTGATGGGTACTTTCCCCATCCCACCACCCAATGTTCCACCTCCTTTGGTTGCCTCGATCAACATGATATCCACCTTCATCTGCGAAACTCCCATGTCTTCTGACCTGTGGGTAGTACCCACACCTGGTGATTATCTTTGCTATGGCAACCAGATGCCATTGAGTCTGGTTGAATCCGCTTACCAAGCCATTCAATTAGCATCCCCCTCTACGCCCTCTTTTGTCGATTCATCTCTTGATCCTTTTCATGTAATTTTTCCCACAGATGAGATGATTATGTTAGTTATGTCCATGGAGGACACTCCTTGGGATGATGGACATCATCGTTCCATTTTCTTCTTGGAACAACACACCCTCGAGAGTTATCAACGGATTTCGACTCCGTCGATCGTTGTCGTTATTACTTCAGTTCCCGACTCCACACACGATGTGTTGTACGAAGGGAAATTAAGCAACATTTTACCCACCATCCCCCTTGACATCTCTATCAAACCTAGAGTTGTTGAAAATGTGCACATCGAAGCTTCGTGTTTCACTGATGAAGTTGCCACGTATCAATATATTTTTCAAGAATTATGTGATGTCTTCGCCTGGAGCTATGAAGAGATGCCTAGTATTGACCTTGATATTGTTGTACATGAAATCAAGACATACCCGGGCACTAAACCCATCCGACAAATACTTCGACCGGTACACCCTCGTAAAGCAACTGCTATCAAGCTTGAAGTCGAAAAAATTCTTAAAGATGGCTTTATTTATCCCATGGCTTTAACTTATTGGGTATCCAATCTCATTCCGGTTAACAAGAAACATGGTATGATCCATGTCTGTGTTGATTATAGGGATATCAACAAAGATTGTCCTAAAGACAACTTTCCCACCCCCTTCATTGACCAAATCGTCAACGATTGTGCCGGGAGTGAAATATTATCTTTGATGGATGGTTTCTTTGGATATAATCAAATCAATATCGTACCCGTCGATCATTACACGACTGCTTTTATTTGTCCTTGGGGTACTTTCGCCTACCAGAAACTACCCTTTGGTTTAAAGAATGTCAGTGCCATGTTTCAACATGCTATGTCTTATGATTTCCATGATATTAAGCACATTGTACAACCATATTTATATGACCTACCAGCGCATTCAATGCATTGTAGTGATCATCTGACCCACCTCCGAGCCATTTTCCTTCGTTGTTGATTCTATCGTATACTATTAAACCCACAGAAATGTTTTTTTTGTGTGGAGTCTGACCAACTCTTAGGATTTATTGTGTCACGTCAAGGGATTCAGGTAGATCCTTTGAAAGTTGAGGCCATTCTCAATCTCCCTCCCCCTTCTTCACTTAGATAGCTACAAAGTTTGCAAGTTAAGGAAAACTTTCTACGTCGTTTTATCCTGAACTACGCTGAGTTAACACTCAGATTTACTCGACTTTTAAAGAAAGGATCTGAATTCGTATGGGACACCACTGCCAACAAAGCCTTCAACACTTTGAAATTAACTTTAACCCATACCCCACTACTTTTCCCACCCGATTATAATCGATATTATTTCCTTTATCTCGCTGCTTCAGATTTGAACATTGCCATGGTTCTGGTCCAAGAGGACGATTCTTACAATGAACATGTTATTTATTATTTGAGTTGGAGTCTCATCACTATCGAAGCCAAGTATTTACATGTTGAAAAACTGGTCTTGGAAACTGTTCAAGTTTTCCAACATTTCCGGCACTATATCCTTTTACGCAAGACCACCATGATTTCCGATTGCAATCCTATGCAACACATTCTTACATGCCAGTTACTAGAGGGAAAATACTCCAAATGGATTGTGATACTCTAGGAGTTTGACTTAGAGTTTGAACATGCTAAGTCCAATGAATCCTTGGTGTTTTCTGAATTGATATGTGACCTTCCCTGTCCTGAGATGAAAAATGTAGCAGAGGATTCATTACCCGATGAATATCTTTTTCTGATCAGTTCCGATGACCTTTGGTATGGAGATATCATTATATATCTCCAAACTCAAACTTTCCGGCCCGATTTGTCTCATACTGACCGTCGTCGCATACATAACCAAGCCCGTCAGTATATTATCCTCGGTGATACTCTTTATCATCGTGGGGTTGACTCCGTTTTTCAACGATGTCTCACGTATGATGAGGCTGAAAAAGCTTTGAATGACTGTCATTACGGAGCATGTGGTGGTCATATGTCTGGGTATGCTACTTCCCAAAAGATCTTACGAGATGGATATTTTTGGCCTTCTTTATTCAAAGATTGTATTCTCTCCGTCAAAAAAGGCCACGCTTGCCAAACATACAACAATAAAATAAGATCTCACCCTACTCCCTTACATCCTGTAGTTTCCATTGGACCCTTCGTTAAATGGGGCATCGATTTCATGACATGTAACCCTCACTCGGCCAAGGGGCATGGGTACATTATTGTAGTTGTAGATTATTTCACGAAATGGGCCGAGGCAATGCCTACATTCGACAACATAGGAAAAAATGCAGCCCCTATTCATCTTCAATCACATTATTACACGATTTGGAATCCCACAGGCTATCGTCACCGATCATGGTAGCCACTTCCGAAACTTTATGATGTCTGAGATTATAGAAAATTTGGGTCTTCGACATGAAAACTCAACCCCCTACTATCCACAGGCCAACGGCCAAGTTGAAGCAATAAACAAAGTACTTATTACCATGCTTCGATGGATTATCGGAATTCACAAAACGAGTTGGCACACGATGTTTTTCTCAGCATTATGTGTCTATCGGACATCCGTGAAGTCAGCTACGGGGTTTACACCTTACCAATTAGTGTATGGTTTAGAATTTGTTCTACCGATTGAATGTGAAATTCCATCGTTAAAACTAGCCATCCAAATTCTCCCAAACACCTCTGTTGAGGAGGAATGTTTGTTGTATCTTACACAATTGGACGAAACCCGTTGTGATGCCACCCTATTTATTGAAACCCAGAAGAAACGCATAAAATCCTAATATGAAAAACATGTCAAGCCACGCACGTTTTCTGAAGGAGATCTAGTTCTCCTCTATGAACAAAATCGTGATTTGCTATGAGCTGGAAAATTTGAAGCTATGTGGCGAGGCCCTTATATTATTAAAAGAGTATTGGAGAAGGGAGCATACGAGTTAGTAGATTATGATGGCACTCCTTTGAGTGAACCCAAAAATGGGCTTTACTTGAAGAAGTACTACGCTTAGCCTATATCGGCATAAGCACTTGTATTTTTACTGTATCATACTCTTGTGTGTGACTTTAGTGTGTTTCTGGTTTTTGACTTTTACCCCTGGCGACTTACCCTGCTTTGTGTTTGGTCTCCAAATGTTAGTGTTTTCTCTACCTCATATTGGCTTCGTCGATGGTGCTAGTCGTAGTACCCAGAATTTAGCTTCTGTTTCTTGGGCAATCTATGCACCCTCAAACGAACTTATTTGTATACAAGGTGTTTATCTCAGTCGAGCGACCAATAATATTGCAGAGTATAGAGCGGTCATTGAGTTATTGAGTAGTGCTATTTCGCTTGGGTTTCGTCGCTTCATTATATGACTTGATTCGCAGCTAGTAGTTCTACAACTAAACAATGTCTATACCATCCAAAGCCCTACTCTATTACGGGTATATTTACGAATCCGCCTCTTGGAATGTCATTTCGATTATATTGAATATCAACA
>JZKD02S1784959.1:88163-102668 GCA_000966675.3 Picea glauca | reverse complement strand
GATTTAACTGAGCTAAATTTAAAGAAATTGAATTGAAAACATCCAAGAAGGAAGTGTCTACACAAAATGATGAAATAAAAATTCTTAGAGATCAAATTGCAGAAGGAGATAAACACCTTAAAATCTATCATCAAGCTAAGGCTAAGATACAAGAGGATTATGAGCCATTGAAAAATAAATTAGGAGGAAAATTGTATTTGATAGGAGCCAGATGTTTTATTTGGGGAAAATTGCTGAGGAAATCACCAAAATTTGGGATTATATCATAATAATGGATGAAGAATTTGGTTTGGCAAGGAAGGTGGACAAAGATGTTGAAGTTGCTTTCAAAGAGCTAGGAAACAAACCTTAGAAAGATACCCAAATTACTAAGTTACTTAATTCCAAATCAAATGAGGAATTGAGTAAAAATGAAATTAAAAAACAAACAAGCATGATCATGGATATTGAAAAGGTTTTGACAAAAATAAACCTAATTCAACAAGCTCAAAACAAATTAATTCCGTTAGAAAGAAATGTTGAATGGTTTTCTAGTCTTTATAAGAAAATGGTTCAAAATGGTTTACCAAAATTAAGGGATAAAATGGGGAATTTATTCTCTCTTCAAAATTACTAGAAAATTTTGATAAAATATAGAGAGGATACAACTAAATTTAGAGGAATTAAAACAATGTTAAAAGGTAAATTAATTGTTGACCTTTTGGATGAAGACCTCTTCCTTTCATGGAAACTCAAAAAATTATTTATAACTACCCCAACATATGAAATATATACTGAAGTGGATATTTCTTATAAGAAAATGATGACTTTTAAATATCCAACAAAGTAGGATTGGGATAGACTCCTTCAGTTAGAATGACTTGGCAAACAACTTTCAACAAAATCAAGGATTTTGTTCTATAAATATTTTATTTTTGTAATTTATATTGACTTGTAAGTAGCTTGCATAACCAATTTTGGTTACAAGTGATATGACTATAAATATGCACTCAATTGGAATGTAAAGGGAATTTTTTTTGCTACAAGACTTGAGAATAAACAATTTTTTTTTTTTTTAACAAAATTGGTTATGAGGTTTTTATTTAATTAGCGACAGAGAGGGCTGCCAACCCTTACATATTCAAAATGTGAGTTGTTGCTCAGAATTCATGATTCTTAATAGAGAACCTATTTATACTTGACTCGATTACATGCCGAATAGACTGCTTATACTTTGACTTAGCCTAAAGGATGGGCTTCTGAAAATCCTCATAACTTCCTTGAGCTATCGATCTGGAGTCCAACGAGCGGCTTCAATGACCTTTCTTGGAAGAAGCTTCAGCAGTGGCCTCTGTATCTTGCCCAGGGCCGTGGTAAGTTCTTCCACTTGGAGTTCCAACTTAACGAGCCTCTTCCCAAGATCTCCCATTAATTTCGCCGCGTCTTTCAGCCCAGCTTGGATTTCGTCCGACAGATCATCTTTAATGTCCTGCATCTCAATAGTAAGCATCTCCCATTTTTTCTTGGCTGTGGTCACCTTAATACTTTCCAGTTCCACCCGGATTAATTCAATACGCTCCTGCGGAGTGAGGCTCGGTTTGGACGCAGGATCCATCTTGTCCGTCGCTCTGAAGTGATCCCGCGCAGAAGGAGGCCAGAGAATCACCAGCATACACTTGTAGATGAGAACAGGCAGACAATACGTCCGCTTTTGAAGAGGAACCAGGACTCTTCCTCGAGGATCCGCCCAGCCCGAGACAAATTGCGATCTCTGAGCAAAGGATTTCTCGTCCAGCATCATGATGAAGGATCTATGATTCATCTGGTCCGTCATGTTAATCACGAGGAGCTTCAGTGCATGGGATCCTGATGGCTTAAGGAATGGATTGAAATGACGTGTCTTCATTCACCTTTATGAGACCTTTGCACAGAAGAGATCCATTATTCGCTTGAGCATCAGCTTGCCCATTCAGGGCTCTTAGCACATGATTCAGATGAGATTCTTTGAATTGACTCAGGAGGAGGGCGGATTTTCTGTACAACTGAGCTAAAGTGCTGTCCTTAGGCGTCTTTTTGGTTATGAGTGTTTCCAGAACCTGCTTGGAGTCTCCAAAAATTCTAATTGACTGGATTCCCAGTTTTAAGGCCTGGAGAAGACCTTGCCAGAGCACGAGAAACTCCGCTTGGTTGTTGGAAGCATGTCCTAAACCCCATGCATACACAGTATGAGTGATGCCTGAAGGATCCATAATGATTCCCCCCCCTCCTGCCTGTCCCGGGTTGCCTTTCGAGGCCCCGTCGAAGAATAGGCACCATTCTTTGAGAGACGACCTCCATTGGAGAAAATCCTGCTCCTGCAACCTTATCTCCCATTTCCTAATTTGCTTCGGTTGAATTGGAGGGATACCGTTATGATTTTGGCTGAAATCCTTCAGCCATCTGTCTTCCTCCTCCGAGAGTGGGGCAGAGTTCCTGAGGTTTGCCTTTCCTTTTATTGCTTCTGCCAACAACGTTCTATCTTTAATTGCCACCTGGGAAGGCAGTCTTCCGACTTCATTGAAAATCCTGTTGTTTCTTTCTAACCAAATTTTCCAGCAGATGAATTTAGGAATCCACATCCACACTGTTTTGAGGAGATGTTTTTTGTGCAGGTCAAAAGGGGATAAAGACTGCCAGTTGCTTAAAAAATCTGAAGCAGAAGAGGGGAGGCTTGGAAAGGGCCCGCCCAGAAGGGAGCGCCAAACTTCTTTTGAGAACCCACACTCGAAGAGGAGATGCTCAGGGGTTTCTTCGTTGACTCTGCAAAGAGGACAGCGGGAGGGGCCTTCCCAACCCCTCTTCTTAATATTACTATAGGTAAGGATGCTGTTGTGAGTCAAAGCCCAAGTGAAATGGTCAACTTTGGGAATTGAAGGGAAGTTCCAGAGTGCTTTCCACGAACCTGGGTTTGGGGGGACCCAAGGGATGTTTAGGGCTTCCTTATAACCTGCTGAAGCTGTGTAGTTCCTTGTGGGGGAACCCTAGCCTCGTTTGTCTTTGTAGTTGGCCCCTATCGGAGCTTTCCCATGAAGATAATCTAGAAGAGTCATGGCTTCTTCATGGAGCTCCTCCGGATAGCACCCTAAATTCCAACCTTGCCAGGAGATATGGAGGTCACTTTTCCAGAGGGAGATGTCCCAAAGAGTCTTACGATTGTTGGCTGAGAGCCACTCCCCAATATGCATAATGTATCAGACTCCTATGAGAGGAGGATCGCCGAGAATGGAATCCTCCATAATACGAATTTTAGCTCCGTTTCCCGGGATCCAAGTGAGATTAGACTGGAAAAAGGAAAGAGCTCCGATGCAAAGGAAGAAAATTGGGGACCCTTTCGTTCCTTTGGGAGGCCTCTCTAGACAGTGATCTCGGTCTCCTCGGAAGTATTTTTTCCTGAGGATTTGCTTGGTCCAGGTTCGTTTTCCAGTGATCATTCGCCAAAGCAGTTTGCCTCCCATAGCAAGGTTATGAACAACCACATCTCTTATGTTCAGTCCCCCTTCTAGCTTGGAATGCTTGACCTTGGCCCAATTAATCAGATGGAGTTTTCTCACGCAATTCTTATCTCCTTCTCATAGGAATCTTCGCAGCATAACATCGATTTTGTTTGTGATTGTTTTGGGGGCAAGAAGGACCGAGCACTGGAAAATAGGAAGGCTTGAAAGGACTGAATTCATAAGCACAACTTTGCCTGCTCTGGTTAGCCAATTAGCTCCCCAAGCTAGGATTCTGTGTTTGAGCTTATCCACCAGAGGCAGCCAATGTGCCACCATAGCCCGGCCTTTGAATATCGAAATCCTGAGGTATAAGAAGTAATCCCAAACTGAGAGGCCTTCCATATCAAGGATGCGCCCTATTTGCTGCAGTTCCTGAGGGGTACAGTTCCAGCCAAAGATCTTTCACTTGTTATTCTTAATTTTGCTGCCAAAGCAGAGTTTGTAGAGGTCTAGTTCAGACTTGAAGCTCCGGGCTGTTTTAATGCTGGTCGCTCCCAGAAGTAGAGTATCATCGGAAAACTGAGCGTGGCTTACTTCGTTGGTGGAAGGGGTAATTCTGATTCTAGGAAGGGATCTGTTTGAGAGGCAACTCTGCAGCTGAAAGCTCAGCACAACAGCTTGAATAAAATAGAGCAAAGGGGACAGCGGACAGCCTTGTCTGAGCCCCCGAGAGGCTTGGAAGAACTTGGCAGGGCGGCCATTGATCAAGGGGGCGATCCAAAGCGCAGAAATGCAGGCCTTTATCCACCTCATAAACTTTTGAGCGAACCCAAATTTTCTCATTACTGCAAACAAGAAATCATGACGAACCCGGTCAAAGGTATTGGCAGGATCCAACTTGACCGCCATTCCTTTCTCTTTTTTTTTACAGCTTGTATGAATGGCTTCCTGTACTAGAATTATATTATCAAGGATTTGTCTCCCTCGAACGAAACCTCCCTGATTTTCCGGGATCAGCTTTGGAAGAATTTTCTTGAGTCTGTTTGCTATTATCTTCGTGATAATTTTGTACCCAGTGTTGCACAAAGATATCGGTCTGAACCTATTAAAAGTCTTTGCCCCTTTCTCTTTTGGAATGAGGGCGAGAAATGACAAATTGGTGCTGCCTCCCAATTTATTGCAGTCCTGATATTTTCTGACCATCTTGCATAAGTCTTTGTTGATGATATCCCAACAGTGAGTGTAAAATTGAGCTGTGTATCCATCTGGCCTAGGAGCCTTGTCGGGATGCATGCTGAAGACAGCTTGTTTAATTTCCTTATCACTGATCGGTATTTTCAACACCTTATTCTCTTCTCCAGTAATCAGTGTTGGCACCTCTAAAATCGGATAAGCATGCGGGTCCAAATCCTCCGTTGTTGTAGCTGAATAGAGATTTTTAAAGTGGTTGTGAGCGGCTTCCTTTATGTTGTGTGCGTCTCTGTAGACTTGCTCCTGCCAGTGAATTTCCTCAATGGAGTTGTAATTTATCCTTGAGTTAGTGTGCTTGTGAAAGAATGCAGTATTCTTGTCGCCGTCCTGTAGCCATAGCGCCCTAGACTTCATCCTCCAATAAATCTCTTCTTCTCTGCAACTTTTATGTAGCTTAATTTGAATGTCAGCTTCCTACTTGAGAAGAGTTTGAGTGATAGGGACCTCTTCCATAGCCTGCTGATGGAATTCCAAGGTTTCCTGAGCTTGTTTCCTTTCATCCAGGGGAGAGACTAGATTTTTGGCCCACTGTTTAAGAGTGGCTTTAAGGCGTCTTAGTTTTTACTCCCACACAAAGAAGGGAGATCCGGTTACAGGGATTTTCCAGGAAAGATGAACCAGATTGAAGAAGTCACTTTGTGCTGGCCAAAGAGGGGAGAACTTGAACGGGATGGGGCCTAGAGAAGTGCTAGGGCGAAGAGACAGGGAAATGGGTTTATGATCAGAAGTGTAGTGAGGAAGAACTTTAGAGAAGGCCCTCAGCCCAATGNCATCATGATGAAGGATCTAGGATTCGTCCGGTCCGTCATGTTAATCACGAGGAGCTTCAGTGCACGGGATCCTGATGGCTTAAGGAATGGATTGAAATGACGTGTCTTCATTCACCTTTATGAGACCTTTGCGCAGAAGAGATCCATTATTCGCTTGAGCATCAGCTTGCCCATTCAGGGCTCTTAGCACATGATTCAGATGAGATTCTTTGAATTGACTCAGGAGGAGGGCGGATTTTCTGTACAACTGAGCTAAAGAGCTGTCCTTAGGCATATTTTTGGTTATGAGTGTTTCCAGAACCTGCTTGGAGTCTCCAAAAATTCTAATTGACTGGATTCCCAGTTTTAAGGCCTGGAGAAGACCTTGCCAGAGCGCAAGAAACTCCACTTGGTTGTTGGAAGCATGTCCTAAACCCCATGCATACAAAGTATGAGTGATGCCTGAAGGATCCATAATGATTCCCCCCCCTCCTGCATGTCCCGGGTTTCCTTTCGAGGCCCCGTCGAAGAATAGGCACCATTCTTTGAGAGACGACCTCCATTGGAGAAAATCCTGCTCCTGCAACCTTATATCCCATTTCCTAATTTGCTTCGGTTGAATTGGAGAGATACCGTTATGATTTTGGCTGAAATCCTTCAGCCATCTGTCTTCCTCCTCCGAGAGTGGGGAAGAGTTCCTGAGCTTGGCCTTTCCTTTTATTTCTTCTGCCAACAACGTTCTAGCTTTAATTGCCACCTGGGAAGGCAGTCTTCCGACTTCATTGAAAATCCTGTTGTTTCTTTCTAACCAAATTTTCCAGCAGATGAATTTAGGAATCCACATCCACACTATTTTGAGGAGATGTTTTTTGTGCAGGTCAAAAGGGGATAAAGACTGCCAGTTGCTTAAAAAATCCGAAGCAGAAGAGGGGAGGCTTGGAAAGGGCCCGCCCAGAAGGGAGCGCCAAACTTCTTTTGAGAACCCACATTCGAAGAGGAGATGCTCAGGGGTTTCTTCATTGACTCTGCAAAGAGGACAGCGGGAGGGGCCTTCCCAGCCCCTCTTCTTAAGATTACTATAGGTAAGGATGTTGTTGTGAGTCAAAGCCCAAGAGAAATGATCAACTTTGGGAATTGAAGGGAAGTTCCAGAGTGCTTTCCACGGACCTGGGTTTGGGGGGACCCAAGGGATGTTTAGGGCTGCCTTATAACCTCCTGAAGCTGTGTAGTTCCCTGTGGGGGAACCCCAACCTCGTTTGTCTTTGTAGCTGGCCCCTATCGGAGCTTTCCCATGGAGATAATCTAGAAGAGTCATGGCTTCTTCATGGAGCTCCTCCAGATAGCGCCCTAAATTCCAACCTTTCCAGGAGATATGGAGGTCACTTTTCTAGAGGGAGATGTCCCAAAGAGTCTTACGTTTGTTGGCTGAGAGCCACTCCCCAATATGCATAATGTCCCAGACTCCTATGAGAGGAGGATCGCCGAGAATGGAATCCTCCATAATACGAATTTTAGCTCTGTTTCCCAGGATCCAAGTGAGATTAGACTGGAAAAAGGAAAGAGCTCTGATGCAAAGGAAGAAAATTGGGGACCCTTTTGTTCCTTTGGGAGGCCTCTCTAGACAACGATCTCTGTCTCCTCGAAAGTATTTTTTCCTGAGGATTTGCTTGGTCCAGGTTCATTTTCCAGTGATCATTCGCCAAAGCAGTTTGCCTCCCATAGAAAGGTTATGAACAACCACATCTCTTATGTTCAGTCCCCCTTCCAGCTTGGAATGCTTGACCTTGGCCCAATTAATTAGATGGAGTTTTCTCGCGCAATTCTTACCTCCTTCCCACAGGAATCTTCGCAGCATAACATCGATTTTGTTTGTGANCCATTATTCGCTTGAGCATCAGCTTGCCCATTCAGGGCTCTTAGCACATGATTCAGATGAGATTCTTTGAATTGACTCAGGAGGAGGGCGGATTTTCTGTACAACTGAGCTAAAGTGCTGTCCTTAGGCGTCTTTTTGGTTATGAGTGTTTCCAGAACCTGCTTGGAGTCTCCAAAAATTCTAATTGACTGGATTCCCAGTTTTAAGGCCTGGAGAAGACCTTGCCAGAGCACGAGAAACTCCGCTTGGTTGTTGGAAGCATGTCCTAAACCCCATGCATACACAGTATGAGTGATGCCTGAAGGATCCATAATGATTCCCCCCCCTCCTGCCTGTCCCGGGTTGCCTTTCGAGGCCCCGTCGAAGAATAGGCACCATTCTTTGAGAGACGACCTCCATTGGAGAAAATCCTGCTCCTGCAACCTTATCTCCCATTTCCTAATTTGCTTCGGTTGAATTGGAGAGATACCGTTATGATTTTGGCTGAAATCCTTCAGCCATCTGTCTTCCTCCTCCGAGAGTGGGGCAGAGTTCCTGAGGTTGGCCTTTCCTTTTATTGCTTCTGCCAACAACGTTCTAGCTTTAATTGCCACCTGGGAAGGCAGTCTTCCGACTTCATTGAAAATCCTGTTGTTTCTTTCTAACCAAATTTTCCAGCAGATGAATTTAGGAATCCACATCCACATTGTTTTGAGGAGATGTTTTTTGTGCAGGTCAAAAGGGGATAAAGACTGCCAGTTGCTTAAAAAATCCGAAGCAGAAGAGGGGAGGTTTGGAAAGGGCCCGCCCAGAAGGGAGCGCCAAACTTCTTTTGAGAACCCACACTCGAAGAGGAGATGCTCGGGGGTTTCTTCGTTGACTTTGCAAAGAGGACAGCGGGAGGGGCCTTCCCAGCCCCTCTTCTTAAGATTACTATAGGTAAGGATGTTGTTGTGAGTCAAAGCCCAAGTGAAATGGTCAACTTTGGGAATTGAAGGGAAGTTCCAGAGTGCTTTCCACGGACCTGGGTTTGGGGGGACCCAAGGGATGTTTAGGGCTGCCTTATAACCTACTGAAGTTGTGTAGTTCCCTGTGGGGGAACCCCAGCCTCGTTTGTCTTTGTAGTTGGCCCCTAT
Organism: Picea glauca; assembly: GCA_000966675.3. NCBI lineage: Eukaryota > Viridiplantae > Streptophyta > Pinopsida > Pinales > Pinaceae > Picea > Picea glauca. Next base: position 94,225 of record JZKD02S1784959.1, on the reverse strand, counting down.
CGGAGCTTTCCCATGGAGATAATCTAGAAGAGTCATGGCTTCTTCATGGAGCTCCTCCGGATAGCGCCCTAAATTCCAACCTTTCCAGGAGAGATGGAGGTCACTTTTCCAGAGGGAGATGTCCCAAAGAGTCTTACGATTGTTGGCTGAGAGCCACTCCCCAATATGCATAATGTCCCAGAATCTTATGAGAGGAGGATCGCCGAGAATGGAATCCTCCATAATACGAATTTTAGCTCTGTTTCCCGGGATCCAAGTGAGATTAGCCTGGAAAAAGGAAAGAGCTCTGATGCAAAGGAAGAAAATTGGGGACCCTTTCGTTCCTTTGGGAGGCCTCTCTAGACAACGATCTCGGTCTCCTCGGAAGTATTTTTTCCTGAGGATTTGCTTGGTCCAGGTTCGATTTCCAGTGATCATTCGCCAAAGCAGTTTGCCTCCCATAGCAAGGTTATGAACATCCACATCTCTTATGTTCAGTCCCCCTTCCAGCTTGGAATGCTTGACCTTGGCCCAATTAATCAGATGGAGTTTTCTCGCGCAATTCTTACCTCCTTCCCACAGGAATCTTCGCAGCATAACATCGATTTTGTTTGTGATTGTTTTGGGGGAAAGAAGGACCGAGCACTGGAAAATAGGAAGGCTTGAAAGGAATGAATTCATAAGAACAACTTTGCCTGCTCTGGTTAGCCAATTGGCTCCCCAAGCTAGGATTCTGTGTTTGAGCTTATCCACCAGAGGCAACCAATGTGCCACCATAGCCCGGCCTTTGAAGATCGGAATCCCGAGGTATAAGAAGTAATCCCAAACTGAGAGGCCTTCCATATCAAGGATGCGCCCTATTTGCTGCAGTTCCTGAGGGGTACAGTTCCAGCCAAAGATCTTGCACTTGTTATTGTTAATTTTACTGCCAGAGCAGAGTTTGTAGAGGTCTAGTTCAGACTTGAAGCTCCGGGCTGTTTTAATGTTGGCCGCTCCCAGAAGTAGAGTATCATCGGCAAACTGAGCGTGGCTTACTTCATTGGTGGAAGGGATAATTCTGATTCCAGGAAGGGATCTGTTTGAGAGGCAACTCTGCAGCTGAAAGCTCAACACAGTAGCTTGAATAACATAGAGCAAAGGGGACAGCGGACAGCCTTGTCTGAGCCCCCGAGAGGCTTGGAAGAACTTGGCAGGGTGGCCATTGATCAAGGGGGCGATCCAAGGCGCAGAAATGCAGGCCTTTATCCACCTCATAAACTTTTGAGCGAACCCAAATTTTCTCATTACTGCAAACAAGAAATCATGACGAACCCGGTCAAAGGCATTGGCAAGATCCAACTTGACCGCCATTCCTTTCTCTCTTTTTTTACAGCTTGTATGAATGGCTTCCTGTACTAGAATTATATTATCAAGGATTTGTCTCCCTCGAACGAAACCTCCCTGATTTTTTGGGATCAGCTTTGGAAGAATTTTCTTGAGTCTGTTTGCTATTATCTTCGTGATAATTTTGTACCCAGTGTTGCACAAAGATATCGGTCTGAACCTATTAAAAGTCTTTGCCCCTTTCTCTTTTGGAATGAGGGCGAGAAATGACGAATTGGTGCTGCCTCCCAATTTATTGCAGTCCTGAGATTTTCTGACCATCTTGCATAAATCTTTGTTGATGATATCCCAACAGTGAGTGTAAAATCGAGCTGTGTATCCATCTGGCCCGGGAGCCTTGTCGGGATGCATGCTGAAGACAACTTGTTTAATTTCCTTATCACTGATCGGTTTGTTCAGCACCTTATTCTCTTCTCCAGTAATCAGTGTTGGCACCTCTGAAATCGGATAAGCTTGCGGGTCCAAATCCTCCATCGCTGTAGCTGAATAGAGATTTTTAAAGTGGTTGTTAGCGGCTGCCTTTATGTTGTGTGCGTCTCTGTAGACTTGCTCCTGCCAGTGAATTTCCTCAATGGAGTTGTAATTTATCCTTGAGTTAGTGTGCTTGTGAAAGAATGCAGTATTCTTATCGCCGTCCTGTAGCCAAAGCGCCCTAGACTTCATCCTCCAATAAATCTCTTCTTCTCTGCAACTTTTATGTAGCTTACTTTGAATGTCAGCTTCCTGCTTGAGAAGAGTTTGAGTGATAGGGAACTCTTCCATAGCCTGTTGATGGAATTCCAAGGTTTCCTGAGCTTGTTTCCTTTCATCCAGGGGAGAGACTAGATTTTTGGCCCACTGTTTAAGAGTGGCTTTAAGGCGTCTTAGTTTTTCCTCCCACACAAAGAAGGGAGATCTGGTTACAAGGATTTTCCAGGAAAGATGAACCAGATTGAAGAAGTCACTTTGTGCTGGCCAAAGAGGGGAGAACTTGAACGGGATGGGGCCTAGAGAAGCGCTAGGACGAAGAGACGGGGAAATGGGTTTATGATCATAAGTGTAGTGAGGAAGAACTTTAGAGAAGGCCCTCAGCCCAATGGTGAGGAAGGAGGATTGAATGAGAAACCGATCAAGCCTGGCGGCTATGTGGCCAGGGCCTAGACGTTTGTTTGACCAAGTGAATTTGCCATTGGAAGGAGGGATATCCTCCAGCTCCCAATCTACCATCAAATCTTCCACCCATTCTCTAGAGGGATCCCGGATTATAGAACCCCCCTTCTTCTCTGACAACGATAGGGTGACGTTTAGGTCCCCTGCCACTATTAAATTCTCGGTATTGTGACTGTGAAGAAGCAGTTATAAAGAATCCCAGCAATCTTTCTTCTCATTGAGTAAGACGGGAACATACAAATTAAAGAGGCTTACCTGGTGGTCGGATCCTTTGTGGTTCAGTTTAGTGAAAAGCCAGTGAGTGGTGCTGATTTCTTCTATAAGCTCCAGCTTAGTCGAATCCCAGAAGGTGGCTAGCCCCCCGGAGGCTCCTCTGGCGCTGACTGCCCTTCCTGGGCCTTTCTTCCAAAATGAGGGACTTATCTTGAGGAGGTCAAACTCCTCCATCTTCGTCTCCTGGATAAGCAGGACTTCTGGTCTTTCAAGCCTTACTAGGTCCCGTAAGGCTTCTTCTTTTATTTTACTTCCTAGTCCTCTGCAATTCCAGGAGACGTATTGCATTATTTACTTGGAGGGGGAGGGAGTCCACCTTTCGGTGTTTTCCCCGGCTNGAATCTTCGCAGCATAACATCGATTTTGTTTGTGATTGTTTTGGGGGCAAGAAGGACCGAGCACTGGAAAATAGGAAGGCTTGAAAGGACTGAATTCATAAGCACAACTTTGCCTACTTTGGTTAGCCAATTGGCTCCCCAAGCTAGGATTCTGTGTTTGAGCTTATCCACCAGAGGCAGCCAATGTGCCACCATAGCCCGGCCTTTGAAGATCGGAATCCCGAGGTATAAGAAGTAATCCCAAACTGAGAGGCCTTGCATATCAAGGATGCGCCCTATTTGCTGCAGTTCCTAAGGGGTACAATTCCAGCCAAAGATCTTGCACTTGTTATTGTTAATTTCGCTGCCAGAGCAGAGTTTGTAGAGGTCTAGTTCAGACTTGAAGCTCCGGGCTTTTTTAATGTTGGCCGCTCCCAGAAGTAGAGTATCATCGGAAAACTGAGTGTGGCTTACTTCGTTGGTGGAAGGGGTAATTCTGATTCCAGGAAGGGATCTGTTTGAGAGACAACTCTGCAACTGAAAGCTCAGCACAACAACTTGAATAACATAGAGCAAAGGGGACACTGGACAGCCTTGTCTGAGCCCCCGAGAGGCTTGGAAGAACTTGGCAGGGCGGCCATTGATCAAGGGGGCGATCCAAGGAGCAGAAATGCATGCCTTTATCCACCTCATAAACTTTTGAGTGAACCCAAATTTTCTCATTACTGCAAACAAGAAATCATGACGAACCCGGTCAAAGGCATTGGCAAGATCCAACTTGACCGCCATTCCTTTCTCTTTTTTTTTACAGCTTGTATGAATGGCTTCCTGTACTAGAATTATATTATCAAGGATTTGTCTCCATCGAACGAAACCTCCATGATTTTCCGGTATCAGCTTTGGAAGAATTTTCTTGAGTCTGTTTTCTATTGTCTTCGTGATAATTTTGTACCCAGTGTTGCACAAAGATATCGATCTGAACCTATTAAAGGTCTTTGCCCCTTTCTCTTTTGGAATGAGNCTCGTGGAGAGTGTACTGGGTACCTAGGGCCACCTCCTTATTAGCTTGCTCTTCTCTTCTTTTCTTTTCAGACTTCCTACCTCTCTTTGGCTGCTCCGGAGTGCCTTTTGGGCTGCTAGCTTCTTCAACTTCCTCATCTTGTATCTCTGTGTCCGCATTTGAGTTAAGACTGATATACTCTTTGTCTGGATTGGGTATCATAGCAGGCGAATTTGGATCCGATGGAACCGAGGGAGGGTTTTCATCGCCATTTGTTTCTGCAGGGTTTGAGTGGGATTGTGGGCCTTCTGGAGCTTTGTTGGAGGGTTGTCCATCCTTTGGAGGTTCCTGAGTCCTTCTGTCCTTTCCTCTGTCATTATACGAAGTTTTTCCTCTTTTTACTTTCTGCTATCCTTCTGCATCCTCTTTCCCAGTGGTTTGGTTTTTGGGGCAATTCCTTTGAAAGTGACCATGCTCCTGACAGTTTCTGCATTTGAAGGGCAAATGCTCGTAATCGAGTTTCTGGAAATGGGTCCACGTTCCAATCGAGAGCTTGACTGCTTCAGGAAGCCCTGCTTCCAGGACAACTTCCACGCATATTCTGGCACAACTATACTGCCCGCGATTGTCATCTCTGTTGATGTACCTGCCAACTCCATTCCCTATCCTTTGAAGAGATTCAGAGTCCCAACAGTGCATTGGGAGATTAGGTAATCTGACCCACACCGACACTTCTTTAGGCGTATCCACCATGGGGTCAAAGTCTGGAGTCCATTTGTTCAGGTAAAGACCCTGCGTGCCCATAAAATAGGGGTCGTTCCTGAAAATTAGGTCTCGATCCTCTTCCGAAATAAATTCAAACACGAAAAATCCACGCCCTACTGGGTAGCAGGTAACCCCATGCGCCAGATTTGGTTTCCAGTTGCGCTGGATCCAGTCGTCAGTGGTTTTGGAGGAGGGCCATAGGCCCATAAACTGCCCCACGAGCCGACGTTGGGCCAGAGCCAGGGCGATCTGCATTGGTCTTTCTTCTGGAAGAACGATTTCCGGGATATCCTCCAGTTTCTTAATGAATTTAGGGATCGATGGAGCCACCGATTTCTTCCCGCTGCTGTTGACCAGCCTGCGAAAGGCCTCTTTGTCAGGGATCAACGGAGGAGTGGCCGACGCCCCACCCCCTGGCGCCGCCATGGGGCCTCTCAACCCACGCTCGAAGCTAAAACCCTAGATCGCTCGCACTATATACACACCAGTGTTTAGTAAAAATAATGGCGCCGACATCCCAAATCAAAATTTCACTACCCTTCGGTGCACATGGTAAAACCGACATTGGTACATACTAATTACACAAGCATCGAGGCACATGCTATATTAAACACATCCGGTCTCAAGATAACTTGATCACATTAATTCTCACTATAACTTAAATGCACTAGGGCATACAAATCCTAAAACACATCGGTGCGTCATACACAAACAAGGTGGAACCGGTGCGTAGAAATTATAAGAGCATCGGTGCTCTGCATGCGACGAAAAAGGGGGAACCGGTGTGCGATATTTATCAATATATTTGGGCTTTTTTTTATTATATTAACGCGTTAGGGTGTCTGTATTATATTAACACACTAATATGTTTATATTATAGTAAGGCATCGGTGTGTTTATATTATAGTAACGCACCGGTGTGTGTTTGTGAATACGACATTGATGTGTTTTGTCAAGAACCAAAAAAAAAAAATGCCACTACAACCTTCGCCCGCCCAAATTTTTTTAGTTATATGGAACATCCGCTAAAACCTCCACAATCAATAGAGGAGGTTTTAGCGGAGTTATATGGAACATCCGCTAATTGTGGAGGTTTGCATATGTAGTTTGTGAATTAAATTGTTTTTCTTTTGACTATTGTTGTTGCTATTGTGCTCGGTGTTGTCGGTGTATCTAATTCACATAAAATCCCTTTT
>JZKD02S1784959.1:60044-88153 GCA_000966675.3 Picea glauca | reverse complement strand
TGAATTGATAAACATTGGGTTTAGTATGGGTTGTGAGTATATGTTGAAGAATGAAAGTTTAATTGAACAATTTGCAAGTAGCTATGTTGTTTAACTTCCCTTGTTTTATAATTAATGAAAAAATAAGAAAACTTTATATTGATTATATCGATTGTGCTTTGTCATGTTATATTAAACATGCATGAAACAAAGTATGGAATGAAGCCAACAGAGGAGATTGAGAGAATTCATGAAGTATGGCTTTGAAAGAGAGTGTATTGTTGATGAAAGACTTGGTGCTAAGGTATGTTTTTTCATTTACACAATTATATATATATATAACAATGTATTTCTATGTTTGTAGATGGAAGATGAAGGGGCGTAACATAAAAAAACAAGCCAATAAAAGAACATTATGTTAAAAAAACAAAGTACAATATCACCTACAAATGATGAACAAATGAGGCATGTTGCACACAACTCGAGAGATGACAACAGTTCAATTGTTGAATGACGATCAATATAATTGAATGTTACTGCAAGTTGTATGTTTTGGAATATTTGTCTCTGGAAATCATGGATTTTGTTTAATGTACTTGACATATTGTCCCAATTTCATGAGGACATGTTACCAATAACTGTAACAATTACAAATTGGTCGCAATTTGATTATTGTTGACCTTTATGTTGCCCCTTTTTGTATGACAATGGGTCTCTTATTCAAATATAATAATATGGGTTTTTTTATTTCATTGCATTGTCGAATGTTGTAAAATGGTGCATTCCTCAATAATTAATATGGCAATGATTTACATTGTTACAAATAACATAAGTGTAAATGGTTGGCTAACACATAATGCAATCATTATATCGAAATGCAATAACAAAAATATTAAATAATATTATTATAAAAAAATATTTGATTTTGAAATGCTTAATTGAAAATTTGTGAAAAACAATGAATTAAAATGTATACATAACAATTCATTTTATTCTTTTGAACTCACTAGACGGGGTGTGCCATAATATAGAAATCGATGTGTTTTGAGGTGTCATACGCACCTATGCACATTAATTATAATAACGCATCGGTACAAACTATTGAGAAAACACACCGTTTAGTAAAGGATATAACGTACAATAATATTTATCGTTTCAAAATTGTATGGTGCTCATGTTTAAAATATACACCAGGGAACTAAAAATAATTTACATATCGGTGTGTTAAATTTATTATACGCACCAGTGCCTTTACTTTAATATACACACCAGTGTTTAGTAAAAATAATGGCGTCGACATCCCAATTCGAAATTTCACTACCCTTTGGTGCACATGGTAAAACCGACATTGGTACATACTAATTACACAAGCATTGAGGCACATGCTATATTAAACACATCCGGTCTCAAGATAACTTGATCACACTAATTCTCACTATAACTTAAACGCACTAGGGCATACAAATCCTAAAACACATCGGTGCTTCATACACAAACAAGGTGGAACCAGTGTGTAGAAATTATAAGAGCATCGATGCTCTGCATGCGATGAAAAAGCGGGAACCGGTGTGCAATAGTTATAAATAGATCAGGGCATTTTTTAATTATATTAACGCGTTCGGGCATCTGTATTATATTAACGCACCGATGTGTTTATATTATAGAAAGGCATCGGTGCGTTTATATTATAGTAACGCACCGATGCGTGTTTGTGAATACGACATTGATGTGTTTTGACAAGAACCAAAAAAAAAAAAAAACGCCACTACAACCTTCGCTCGCCCAATTTTTTTTAGTTATATGGAACATCCGCTAAAACCTCCACTGGTGGAGTTTTTTTTTTTAAATTTTGTAACACTAAAAACCTCTGCTAGAAGGTGTTCTCCTTGTAGTGGTTATTTACTCGAGAACAACACTGACCAAAAAAAACAAAAAAAAACCTTCTCTACAACCTTCTCTCGCCTAAATTGTTTTAGTTATATGGAACATCTGCTAAAACCTCCATAATCAATAAAGGAGGTTGTAGCGGAGGTTTTTCTGAAAAATTTGTAACACTAAAAACCTCTACTAGAAGGTGTTCTCCTTGTAGTGGTTATTTACCCAACAAGAAACCAATTTATGATGTTACATGAATGACATTGTTAATCCACCATGAAAGGAAAATTATTCAATACAAGAGTAATGATGGAATTTTTATTTGTATATTCCATAAGGATTTCAAAGTTTGGGATATGATTAGTTAACCTTGAAAAAACAACACATGCGACATTATCAAACATTGTTCGCTTGCTTAGTAAATAGATTTGTAGTGGCTTTAGGCATAAACAGTCGAATAATCATTTAAAACTTCACACAATGAATGAGTTGTTTCATTTGCTTCCAAATGATAAAAGGAGTGTATGTGTGCTTGCACATTTATCCAAAATCGAGTCTAAAATAATGTTGTGAAATATCATAACAACTGCTCTAAGTACATCTAAACCACCATATCTTATTCACAACAAGGTTTATATTTCACCACATATATGTTGTAGACAAATGAAAATGACAAATAATCGAGGAGAAACATTGTTTATAAATCATTCACTTAGTCGAGTAGATTGTTGCACATTGCTAGAATTTTGTTTTGAGTTATGAAGTATTAAAGCCAAAATTTAAGTGTTGTGAAACCAAAAAGTGATAGAAAAGATGTATGATTGTTCTTGAACCCAAGGAAGTATTTGTAGTTTACGAAATCATTTAATTAGAAATACATCTGATCAAATGTAGTGCCCATAAAAACAAAAATTGGTTCTAAACTAGTATTATTCTTAGCTAAATACGTGCAATGTTCTAGAAAGCCGAATTTATCTCTAGTTGTATTGTTTACTCCCAACAAAATAGAGTAACATATGATATCTCAAAGTAATGGATTTTACCTTGTAAAAAGTAAATAACAGTGTTATAGAAAGAGACCCCTTAAATCTGGAAATTATTCTTTAAGTCACCAAAATAACCCATAAGATAAAGCATGTTGCAGTGAGATAAATGACGTAGGATTGATTTTCATCATTCAAAGGGCTTGTAAGTTATGTGTTTAGTTACCCCACAAGATGACAGATTGTTCAGATCACAAAGGTAATATCATCACAACATCAAATGCATGTTAGGCTACGTAGACTTTTAGGATAGATCTTAACTATCAACAAAGCAACTACCTAAAGCCCTAGACCTTTTTCAAGAGAAACAATCAGGGAAAACCTAAAAGGAACTTAATATTGTGCTGAAAAATGCATATCGTTGTGTCTTTAAGGAAAAATGTTCATGTTGTAGTGCATAGATTGGGTTTCTTAAACATATTTTAGTATGAAATGATCAAAACACGTTGGAAAATATTCATCAACGAGTATTCAATGCATGAAATGTAACAGTTAGGTTTTAAATAGTCTCACAAAATTATCAAGATTTATTCAGCCACATGCATCATATCATTATTCCACCAATCAAATTTGAGGAATATGAGGATGTGACAGAAGAAATGGGAGAGGAGGAAAAGGGAAACCAAGAACAGAGAGAGCAAGAGTTTGTTGCCCATGTTCCCCTTCTGGATGAGAAAGCGATCGAGTGCATGGTTGTGGAGAAGAAGAAACATGTTGAGCTTCTTCCTAAGTACATGCATGAGGATCTCATGGAGGAGCATGTCGAGGCCAATGAAATGCTTAATATTTAATGATAAAGCATGTTGACAAAGCTTATGGATCATTGGTTGTTTTTCCAAATGTGCTTCTTAACTTCTATTAAATATACAATATGGATCTTAAGACATTCTTGAGGCTAACACAATGTTATAATTAAGACATCTACCAGGGTCATTTATTATTGAATAGGGTAAAGGGGCACTGGGAAGCTTGGATCGTAGAGCTTGGTAGTCCTAATTATGCCAAAGTAGGGGCCAAGATGACAGACTTGGAAGGGAACAAAGTTAATGTTCCCAATGCCACAGGAAAGGCCCCCTGTTACAAATACTTTGAGGCTACAAAATTCCTCCCCATCCTCAAATAGATATTCAATATGTCCCCTCGAGGCAAAAAAAAGGAGGTGTAGTATGTGATCTACAAGCAAATTGATGACATTTCATATTATGGCTACATGAATGATGAGGACGATATCTTGGAAAAAGTCCTGTGGCCTGCGGAGGAGGAGATGTGAGGCATAGCACTGAGGAAGTGGTACATGATTGATTCCATGCGCTGAATTATGAGAGGAATCGAAGAGTAACCTATGTTTTTTCCTTCGTAAAGCAAAACCTCCACAAAATTTAATTGTGGAGGTTTGCATATGTAGTTTGTGAATTAAATTGTTTTTCTTTTGACTATTGTTGTTGCTATTGTGCTCGGTGTTGTCGGTGTATCTAATTCACATAAAATCCCTTTTAGGCACATATATATAGATAAAAAAAAAATTAAAATATAAAACACAAGCATATATAACTAGTTTGTATTTATAAAAAACTTAAATTAGTTTTTGTTTTCAAAAAAAAGTGAAAAAGTAACTGGTGCTATTAACAAGAACATACACACCACGTCCGATGCTCCCTATCAGACATAAGGCATCGAACATATTTGTTTTAAATATAATGTACCGGTGCATCATTGTTAATCGAGCATCGATATCTATATTGGTGCATTGTGATATATAGCGCACCGATGACATTTCACATATGAAGTGTGTAACGTGGGGCGATTGGTTCTACAAAATGCACCATTGTGGTAGACTTTGTTAATGTTAAAGAATGTGATGCACTTGGCTATATTAAACACATTGAGTCTCTATGTTGGTTCGAGCACAGACACTTTAAGCGATGCGATGTCTTTTCTTGACACACTGTTAATGGGTACATTTTAAAAGATGCACCAAAATGATAATTTTTAAACGATTTTTCTTGGCGCAACTCACTTAACCGCATAGGTGTGTTTAGTTTAACGTAACACAATGATGCTCCATTTCATATTTGTATGTGTTGGTACCTGTGCATTTGTGTTATATTGCACCAGTAATAAGGAATCCCATTAAACGAACCGATATAGTAAATTATTATGTATTTTGCTCGTTGTGTTGTAGTACACATCACCGATGTGTTTTAGTTATTTGATGCACAACGGAGGAAAATTTTTGTTTCAAAAGTTTGGTGGTGTGCTCGACTAATAGAATGCATCGATGCGTTTATCTCAATTGGCGCACTTCCTAGCATCTTAGCGTTTCTTACCATAAGACACACTACATTAATAATTTGTGAAAATTCGTCTTGGTGTCGTGCTCTTTACATAACTGGTGTGTTGTTTCGATCTAGGCGCAGCGACATGTGAAATTATTATATATAAACTTATGCGGTGTGATGTGTTAATATAAATGCACCAGTGCTACCATGTTATTGGAGCACTGAATTTTTGTTTAACAATGCGTTCTGTTGTCGGAACCACCGGTTACCGAGCTTGCACCGAAACGACAGAGTGCAATGGTGCGTTTGCTTAACATAAATGCATTTTCGACCCATTTTTTTATGAAATGTGTTCACGACAATGCGATTTCGCTGGATGATAGTACTGGTGCGTCGTATATTTTAATGTATTGGTGTGGTTTTTATCAGTTTGGGCGTCGCTCCATTATATTGATTCATTTCAAATTAATAGGTGTGATTTGTTACTAGGAACACACCAATGCGACCGTGTTATTGAAGCACTATCATTTTTTATAACGGGGTGTTATGAATATTAGAGCACCGAAGACGGGGGCGTCAAAGGAAATGCCCCACAATGCCAAATTGACTAATATTTGATCTCTTTATTGCACCAGTGCATTTGTTTAAACTGGTTGCACCACTCAATTATATTTCATGTGTTGTTTTTTAACAGTGCACTTGGTTAAATGGAATGCACCGGTGCTTGAGAGTTCGAAAAGCACCAACACATTATTTATCGAGCATTGTCCTTTATAACGCACCGGATTCAGGTCGTTTAAGAAGAATCATCACTTTAAGGTAAAAATTGGACGCACTGGTAGCAATGCTTACTGTGAAGTTAACAAAGGACACATTGCATCGTGGCAAGCCGAATTGAAACAACGCATCGCATGGAGAAGGAAAAAAAATTGAAAAGAGTCCCAAAATTCAAGCTAAATTGAAATTTTAAACTCATGAAAATGGAAATGGGAAGGTAATAAACAAATTATCTAAACTCTTATGTCTCGAGGAGGCATGTTTCCACCATTGAGAGGAAATAAAAGTTTGTGGTAATTTCCAAAAAATGGAAATGTGTGGAATATCAACCAGTGGAGCTATCTAAATCACCGAGATGCACTGGAAACACGACATTCGTGAAAAAAGAGTAAGCATTGGTGCTTACTTGAGAGATTGGAAACACTGGATGAGGTGTCACAATGAAAATTGGTTTGATAATTTCTTTTTATTTATCCTTACCGTGGTGCACCGTCGGATATTGTGTATGCACCGGTGTGTTTGAACATCTACATGTCAATGCATTATTTTCTGGTTGATTACCGGGGTCAATGTACCATATAGGCGCACAGGAAAAAAATGTACGCAAATTTTTTTTGATCGCTCGCTTCCACTAACAACCTCTGTTATGAACAATGATGGTGCGTTTGAACATTTTAGCGTTGGTGCAGTATTTTTAGATGTGCATAGTCTTGAAAGGCGCATCGAAAAAAAAATAAATTGTAAAAAGCTTTGGTTTCCCACCTCCACTAACAACCTCCGCTATAAACAACTAAGGGATAATTTTTTGGGGGAGGTTCCGTAAAAACCTCCACAAGAAGGTGTTCTCCTTGTAGTGAATAACCTTGAAAAAACATCACATGTGGCATATCAAATGTTGTTATTGTGTTTAATAAACAACGTTGTAGTGAATTTAAGCATGAACAATGCAATACTCATTTAAACCTTCACACACTGAATGAATTGTATCATTTGCTTGCAAATGGAAAAATGAGTGCATGTGTGCTTGCACATTTACCCAGAATTGAGTCTCGAGTAGTGTTGTGAAATATCATCGCAACTACTTTAAGTATAGTTGAACCACCATATCTTATTCACAATAAGGTTTAGATTTCACTGCATAAATATTGTAGACAAATGACATTGACAAATAGACAAGGAGTAATATTGTTTAGAAACCATTCATTTAGTGAAGTAGATTGTTGCACATTGTTGGCATTTGTTTTTGAGTTATGAAGTATTAAATCAAAATTTTAAGTGTTGTAAAACCAACAAGTGTCAGAAAAGATGTATGACTATTTTTTATCCCAAGGAAGTATTTGTAGTTTACATAGTCATTTAATTAGAAACACATTTGATCAAATGTAGTGCCCACAAAAATGAAAATTGGTTATGAATCGGTATTATTCTTTTCTATATATGTTCGTTGTTCCAAAAAGAAGAGTTTCCCTTTAGTTATATTGTTTATTGCCAACAAAACAGAGTTACATATGATATCTCAACATCATGGATATTACCCTATAAAAAATAAATAATAATGCTTTAAAAAAAGACCCCTTAAGTTTGGAAATTATTCTTTAAGTCTTCAAAATAACCCATAATATAAAGGTTGTTGTTGTGAGATAAGTGTTGTAGGATTGTTTTTTATCACTCAAAGGGTTTGTAATTTATGTATTTAAGTACCCCACAAGATGACAGATTGTTCATATCACAAAAGTAATATCATCACATCATCAAATGTATGCCAGGTTACTTATAATACTGGGACATATCTCAATTAACAACAAAGCAACTACCTAATGCCCTAAACATTTTTCAAGAGAATAAACGAGGGAAAACCTGAAAAGAACTTAATGTTGTGCTTAAAAATCCAAATCAATGTGGATTTAAGGCAAAGCACTCATGTTGCTACTGCATTCATTGGTTTCCTTAAACATATTTAAGTATGAAATAATCGAAACACCTTGGAAAATATTCCTCAAGAAGGAGTATTTAGTGCATGAAATGCAACAATTAGGTGTTTTAACCAGTCTGAGAAAAATATCAAGCTTTATTTGACCACATGCATCGCATCATTATTCCACGAATCAACTATTAATTGGTTTCTTTAGATTAGGAATTAGATCAATGCAAAAAAAAATATGTGTCCAACAACTAGATCTAAGAAACATAAGCATATTGATTTAAGGTTTAGTGATTTTTAGAGATCGACCTTCAAAAAATTCTAAGTTCACTGTAAAATGTGGAACAAGATTAGCTCAAGAAACTTGGGTAAAACAAATCTAGATATAAATATTTAGGACCTCAAAACCCTAGATTGCCTGTAAAATAAAATTAAAATGGAAAATTTGAGATTTGAGATTGTTATAAAAGAAAACAAAACCCTAAGTTCTACCATTGGGCATCAAGTCTAGTCCATTCCTTGTGTAGATTGCCCTCTTCATTTGAAATGTTAAATTCCCCTCACATCTCTTGGAGAATGCATTGTGAGCATCAAGCTAAGATATTTTTGGACTATACAAAAGTAATAGGGAGTATAAACTCACAATGGATTCAACGTAATCATTGCTTTGAAAAATTAAAGCATAAGTCTAGGGTCTAAAATCAAAATCTTGTGATATTCAATCTCAATACTAAGACCTATCTTCAAAAATTCTCAAAGAAACAAGATAGATCAAATATAATACCTTACTCACATTGTTTGTGTTGCAATATCCCTTTCCTCAATGTCCTTTGCATGCCCAAAACCCTTTATAATTATCCTAGGACAAAATACTCAAGCAATAGAGAATATTTCACACCATATTGAGCAAAATAAGTTTTTCCAATCTATTTCCAATCATACAAAATGAGGGAGGCACCCTCCTTATATAGATAGAGGCCTCCCCAAAACCATACATAGAATTCCATAGGCTAGAGTGATATAATTTGCGCATACCTTGTGCTAGGATGAAACCATGAGCCTAAAACCATGTCGTGAGTGAAAACTAAGTGAGAAAACTATTGGACATTACAAAAAACCACTTAAAAGTGGGGTTCCCCCCTCAAAGTGAGTGAATCCTAACAAATTCCACATGTGTGTTCCAAAATAAGCTAACGACAATATTCTAGAATCCACGTGTGAGATCAAAGAGAACCCAAAACTGGGGTGCCCCCTAACTAACCCCAATATTCATGGAATATTTCATTCACGCACGTGGAGACAAGTGGATATTGAGGAGCACCCCTTCTAGAAGCCACACATGCGAGGGAAGAGAGAGAAAGTGAACCCTTATATAAGGTCTTCCACACATGCTAAGTAATACATGTCTATGTGGCTCATGCATTCTCCATATGTTGACTACTATACAAAGTGTTGATGTGGACAACTTTGTGATGATGTGGCATCCTTGTCATCGTCTGTTGTGATGTGATCGATCCCAATGTAGGTGGATATGGCTAAATATAGGTACATGGATCCCAATGCAAGTACAAATATCACAAGGCAACGTTATGGATCTCGAGGCATAGTCCACAGATTCCAATGTGGGGAACCCACCTATAACGATAAATCAAACTTGAAAATAAGTCATTAGGAAACAAACATTAAGTAATATCTTCTAACAACAACAGAACATATGTTAATTTTTATACCATAGGGTTATCTCAATTGGTCTAGAGCCATACATGAGTTTATCATGCTTGTTGTTGGTCATGGATTCGACTCTCTTGATTCCCCCAAGGTGAGTCCCCATAATCAGGGTCGATGGTTTATCCCGCTTACCATCTATATAACATGGGGAAGTATTCAGAGGGTTTTCTGTGATTATATTTCCCCGGAAAAACAAATATAGGTTAATTTTATAAATTTCCCAAGTTTACCATGGTCGGACAACTTCACCCCTATTATGCATGTTAATTCCTAGGAAAAAAGGTATTTCCTAGGAAACTTTGTTAGAGATAGGTAAATTTGATGGAAAAGGAAGGGAAAATTTATTTTGTGACCCGCAAAGTCATTTTTAATGATGTATCAGGTCTTTTACTCACCGGACTAGCCTTCTTGAGCTAGGAATCTTCATTTTTTGTACTTGTAAGCCTTTGAGAGGGAGATTTTCTTAGAGTTACGACCTCAACACATTTTTATCACCCATTTTTATATTTTATTTGATTTTTCTTAGTACTTTTTCTTTAGATATGCATTTTTAGCATAGGACCTTGGGGTTGAGCCTTTAAGGTGTCATAACTCTACCTTTAGTATTTTTTTCAGTATCGTTCTTCACCTCTAGCGTTTTTGGCTTACATTGTTCTTTAATTTATTCATTTAGACCTTGTTGGATGACATTTGATGAGTTAGACATAAGCATAGATAATATTTTTTTATGAATGGGATGGTAGTGAAAGGAAAAATATGGAAAGCATTAGGTATGGTTAGGATATGGATACATTATTCAACCATTCACCAATAGTACAATTAGTCCTAATCTAGGACATACTTATGTAAGGAAAATATGTCACGACATGGTATAATGAGACAAAATAATAAAATTATTAGCGTTAAGACATGTTATAATATCTAACCAATGTTTATGACTTTGATGACAAGGTTAGAAACCATAACACCACTTCTAGATAAGAAACCCACACATGAAATCATAGCACATTAACTGAAAAGATGAATCATGAAGTATCATATGTGCAAGAACGTATCATCTGATGTGTAAGGAACAAGTTAAGGAAGGCTCTATATGCATGTCAACCCTTTGACACTCAACCCCTTCATGAAGAGGAGACCAACTCTCAAGGAATATCTTGAAGAAATCTAAAAATGATGAGATTTTTCATTCACCAAGTTTTCCATACCAATCTATGACCTCATCCTCAAGAAAATCCATGGACAATACAAACATATCCATGACTAATGTTGAGCTTTGAAATAGCATCAATGAATGATCAAATCTGTGAAATATGTGAAAGATGTGAATCACTAAGTCCATGGAATACTGGAAGTTCATCTCTCAAATCTTGATAATTATTTGGATACCCTTGGATTCCTGAAAAATCCAAAGGACAAAGTAAAACCTTTAACAACAATTCAGTGTCATTTTCTTCAAGATCCATACCATTAATTTTCTCAAGAAAAATTCCTAAGTCATATTTCTATTATTCCTTAAAATCAGTATCTTCTTCATGGGATGAGGGAAAATCCATTATTTTTTCTTCAAAGTTCACCCTTTCAAAATTCTCAAAAAATGGATCAAAAAGCTAAAAAATTTGACAAGGGAAATTATTAATCAAGACTCAACTTCATCTGGATAGAAAAAAAATAATTGGTTATTTTCAAACTCTAGGTTTGTATCCAAATTAATGGATCCAGAAGGTTTCTCTTGCTCTAAGGACTACTCTACAAACTCCTTGTTGTCCAAATTGTCAAAGGATGTATTGAAAGTTTGGAAAGTGGTTCAAGTTATTGGATCACGATCTTCATGTGAAGGGTGAATGAAAACTTGGTTGGTATTAACATCAAGGCATGCCTTCATATGAAGCCCTTGATTCTCATCTTCATCCCTATGTTCCTCATGTATTGATTATGTATGGAGTGATCATTCGTTAAAGTCTTCATCAAATGATTGGTTATCTTCTTCTTCTTATCCTTGAAGTTCAATGGGATCAATGTCTCCTTCATATTATTGATCTTCATTTAATCGAAAAGTGGAAACATCTTCATTATGAGTTGAATTCACATATTCTTTCTCACTTAAATTCAAAAGGGCATAGATTCTTTCTCAATTAAACTCAAAAGGGTGTTGTTCTCTTCTAACTTTTTTCTTATTTCAACCCCCAACTTATATGAATGATTCTTTTGAAACTCAAGGAATAAAGTACCAATATCCCTTTTCCTTTCATGGAAAACCTCAATCCAATCATCCAAGTGTTCTTCTTTAAGGTTTTCTTCATGAATTTGATTTTCAATATGTTCATGAGGTGATGCTTGTTCTTCAATGGTATCATAAGACGAACTTTCATCTATATCCATAAGAGGTGGTTCTTCAACATGATATTCAATGTTACAAGACATGGATGCCCCCATTTGTTTTCTAGCTTCATCCATACTAAGGGCTACAAAATATCGCACTCCACATCCATATGGTATATGGGAATCACAGTCAGCATGAGAAGAGATTTCATCACAACCACTATCTAAATTCTTACCAAAATATTATTCTTCAACATCATGAAGAGGTAATTCATCTAGGTTCACTTCATACTCGTGATTTGCAATAGTAGACAAAGGGAATGTTTCTTCAATTTCACGTTTCCCAATAGTTTCATCCTCTTCTTCATATTGAACAAGTGCCATGAAAATATCCTCAAAAATTTCCATAGGAGGCCCCCAACACTTGAAAACGATTCTAACAAAATCCAGGACTAATACCATTTCTCACCCAAGCCTTTTTCCTTCCATTCAAGGAAAAAAAAAATAACATGATTAAGATATCTTCATGAACTACTCCAAGTTTTAAAACATATTCCAAAAATAACAAGATGTGTTGAGTAGTAAGGTTCATTGTCAAATTTTCTAATATTTTCTTTCAAGGCTAAAGGTATATAATTAGGATATTCATCAATTCTTTTGAAATCAAATAAAGGAAATATTTCATGGAAATCCCAACATGCCATTTCAACCAACTTAAACCAAAAGTGGAGTCTCCAAGGTGAATAATCAAATTCCAACAAAAGATGCTTTCTTCACCCTACAAGCAACCAAACATTTAGAATCTCTAAGGGAATTGGGTTTCTTCCCTTCAATGGAGTCTCTAGGTGAGTTAACTTATGTAAATATTCAAATCCTACTGGCCTATTGTTTTTTGAAGAAAAACTTTGAATACCCAAGGAATGGAATTTATCCTTGGTAATGACGCCAAAATGTTACCACTCAAACTATACCCCAGGAGGAAAATTCCTAACCTAAGATCCTAGATGCACTATAGGAAAGTTACCCATTGTTACCTTGGTAGCCTTGCCCCACACTTTAGACTAAGGAAACTAAGCTACCCTAGTCCTTGTGGGAATACCTATGATTCAATATAAGTCATTCATTGGTGTGAACTGGGAGTGCAAATTATCCCAAATTGACAAATGTTCACTACAAGGAGAACACCTTCCTGTGGAGGGTTTTATGGAATCTCCCCGAAAAATCTATACCTTCTTTGTTTATAGCGAAGGTTTTTAACCATATTTTTTTTATCAGTGCGTCTTTAGGGTCGATACACACTATTGTTTACATGAACAATAAAGCATTGGTTAATCAATGTTCAAAATCACTGCCATACTTTCTAATAAAAGTTAGATGCGCAAAATAAATCGCAATGGTGTCATTGAACATTATGCATCGGTGTGCCTCACTGTCGTTAGGCGCACCGCGATGGGGTAAATAAAATAAAAATACCAAAATTATTTTCATTTTTAGAGTGCTTCCCATGCTTCCAAACTCTCAAGAAAGCATCGATGCTCACCGTCCTTCCTAAGACGCCCTATTTTCAGTGCTCTACATCGATTTGGATAGCTCCATTGGTAGATTCCACACATTTCCAAATTTTGGAAATTACCACAATTTTTCATTTCCTCTCAATGGTGAAACCAAGTCTCCTTGGGACATAACAGGCTAGGTAAATTGTTTATTACCTTCTTATATGCATTTTCATCCAATAAAAAAATGAATTTAGCTTGAAAATTGACATTTTTTTCAATTTTTTTTCAATTTTTTTCCAATTTTACACAATGCCCTCATATATATGTACATCGATGTCCTTCTAGCTAGAGGACACTGAGACATTTCATTATGGTTTGCAATTGAAATCAGATGCAACTCTTTTATAACGATGATCTTCTAGGAGGAGTACCCTCGAAAATTCATACATCGCCTTTCATAGGTGGTTGGACCAACTAGCCTTTATAGAAGGTCCACAACATTTACATCTATGATACCCTTTTGTCACGAGACCTGCGATATTATCGTATACATAGCATGTTAGTGTCAAAAATATAGTTGCACCAAATGAAGTATTCCAAATAAAATTATAGATATAAACAAATCAATGAACATGCTTATCAGAGCAAACTCCTAGTCCTAGATAATCATGTGTGCTGTATGCACATACTCCATACAACGTAAAATACCTCTCCATTGGGATGGGTTTTGATACATCATATACATGTATCCCTTCCCATAATTACTTAAATTCATCTATCATTGGTGGGAGGTAGACATCCATTATGTTCACTTGTCTTCTACCTGGGACTATAAGAGCCAACATAAGATGTTCATTCTTCGCGAATAACCATGGGGGGGTATTTCTATTGATCACTACCACTAGCCAAACAAAATAGTTGGTGTTTTCGAGGGAATAAATGTTAATTGCATCCATAGCTATGATCAATCAAAAGCTCTGTATTTCATCATTGAATTTATCGGGTCATGTATCCTCTATATTCTTCATGGCTATTGAATCTATTGGGATTCACATAAATTCTGGATCAATTTTATTTGAGGCATGCCACCCCTTCAACATGGCTAATCGTTTGCAATGAAAGAGCCTTTGAATCCTTCGAATTATAGGCATGTGCCTCCATATCTTATGAGGAGGACCATGTACCTTACCCTTGTTTTTTTATTTAGGGTACATGTAATGGCCACATTCTAGACATATCTCTTTGTCTGCCTATTAGTTTATGTATAGGATACAATCATTCATACATGTGTGGTATGATATATACTCAACACACAACATTTTTCATCATTTTCTTTGCCTCTATGTAGCTATCAGGCAAGGGATTATCACTCAGAAATACCTTATCTTTAAATAACCTGCAATTAGTGGGAAATATAAATGTACATTGCCATTAAGCATGAAAAAAAAACCCTTTTCTTCCTTCATTGTGTGACAAGATTACTTAAAATTTAGGGGACTTAATGGTTAGTTACCTCAAAAGTGTCGAGAAACACACGTCTGACATACCATACATTGCTTTCAAGTTGTATAGTAACATTGTTGTCCCTAGCTAGGTAGACCTTGCAAACCCCTGTACTCGACCACATTGAGGGGTGGTGGAAGCAAATTTTAGGCTTTCGTAGAAGGTATCTACGCCATAAATGTCATCCCTTAGTTCATTTTGTTGGAATGCATCGAACAACATTCCCTCTGTGGCTTAGATATCCCACAATAAATCATCCATACCAACCTCTATATCATTGCCTTCATCCCCAACATCTGAAGAACTAGTGTTACTATCGAGGTTTTGAATTGGTGACTCGGGACGTAGTGGGAATTGAATAGGTGGTTGTTTCAACCATTATTGGTATGCTTCCTCCCCTAGTTGTTTTCATTTAGAAACAAGATCGCGACTTGACATCACAGTGGGGTGCAATGGTAGATGGTGGACAATTCACTCGTCATCACAATCCTGATTGTAAAAATATTGAACATTACATCGATAATATGAGTAACACAATAGATTTAGTATGTTCAAACATTATACCAAACACTTATTAGAAGCATGGACATTTTTTCCCAACAATAAACATGAAACCAACCACTTTATAAAACAAATGTCGAATTAGAAAATATATTTACATTAGTTCCATTGAAAATCCAAAAATACAATTCCCCCTGGGGGGCAGCTCAATTGGCAAGTGCCGTGAAAATGAAGTTCCATGAGGTTTCGAGTTCAACTCCCCCCGACTTACCTTGTGTGTCACATAAGGGGCATCGTGGGCACACCTGGAGGTTATAGTGGTAGCGGTTGGATAACACGGCCATGTGTAACGTGAGCACGTGCCCAACTAGTTGTTGATTCCTCCAAACATAAAAAAAAATAAAAAAATAAAAAATAAAATAAAATAAAATAAATAAAAAATAAAACAATTACTCAATCATCTTTTTCTTATGCCCTATGGGGTTGTCTACATAAAATATATCCAACTTACGGTGTAATATCGTTGATCCAGGTTGGTTGTTGGAATATGGCATGTTAGGATTGGTAGGGTAAAGAAGTTCTCCATTTTCATCAAACATCTGTTTATGGTAAATTTCTCATGATAAGACCTTATGGAATTTTGGGACTACATGAATATCTTGAGCATCTGAACTCGATCCTGAATCTTGATCCTGCAAAATTCAATGAACAATTATTAAACCGGACATGCATACTTAACATAAATTCAATGTGATAAATGAATTATTAATAAAATCTAGACATACTGCAATCGGTGTGAGAGAACTTGAAGGACTTCCAAAGATACAAAATGAGATGGAATTTGAAGAATTGGATATTTGATATTATAATTCCTTTTTTTCTTGCATTTGAGCCAAACACGTCATCTTGGGTAGCATAGAAAAATATAACTTCAAAAATAACTTCAAATAAATTTTATAACTTGACGGTGCACTTCATCATATAAACACGCACCAGTGCGTATGGATAAACCAAACACACCAGTGCGTTTAATTGAGAGAAACACCAAAGAATGACCTCTCTTATTACCTCCGCAAAATTTAAATGTGGATGTTTGCATTTGCATTATGCAAATTCAATTGTCTTATGATGTGTCATTACTTACGTATCTCTTTGGTACGTTATTAATTATACACTGCACTGGTGTGTTTCGAACTGTATAGCGCATCGATTGAAGCAAGTTATAATAATAACGCATGCTTACTATCAATACTTTGAAATTTATTATGAAAATAAATCAATGTGTTTTATGTACACACCGCATTGGTGCGATACTCAAGGTATAGCACACTGAAAATGTAACTTAAAAAAAAAAAAACAGTGCACATGTTTATCATCATTGCATAGAAATATACAACAAAGAAATGAGCGAGAATTTGATTTTTTGGGTTTATAAAGGAAAACTCTATTCATTCTTTTATTTGTTTGCCAAATTTTAGAAAGGAGATTTATGCAAGAGAGATTTATCAACAAAGACTTCAGAGTAGGTGGGTTTTTTTTAAGAGCTAAATTTGAGGGGATCACTATAGATCACATAGAAATCTCCAGAGGAGAAATTTCAGGAATATCATTTCATTCTATTAATCATCTTAACAATTCTCCTATTTGACTCAAACAATTTTTGGTGCATTCCCAAACAAAACAAAAAAGGGTTTCATAGTTACCTTCAGTATTGGAAGCCTTAATTTCCTCACTGTGTTTTTTCTATCTCTTTCTATATTTCACAAGAAGAATTATTTTTGAGCGATTTTTTTATAGGGTTTGTTTAATTATATATGGGTGTTTCCTATTCATTGCAATGAAACCACTTATTACATTGGATCCAAAACCGTAGCATCACTGCCATTTTTTTTTTAAAACACCTTCGCAATGATCGATGTGCTATGTACTGAGTAAGAGCATCGACGTGTATTTGTTTGTAAATAACACCGCTTAATTTAAATTAGAAATATTATTAAAAATCATTTTCACGGTCGATGGTGCACATTTAATCTAGATATGCATTAGGCATATTGTTTACAAAGCTCACCGTTGAGTTTAAAATGGAAAAAATATTGTTTTTATATGGCAATCGCCATGTCTTAAATTTGTTCACAACTCGACGGTGTGTAATAAATAGTGATTAGGAAGATGTTATTGATGATTACAGCTACGTGAGATATTCTCCAGGACACATACTGAGTGACTCGGCTTGAGATAAAGCCCATGAGTTGGGTGTGCCCATGAGATGGGTGTGTGGTTCCTCTCTGAGACGGAGATGGAACATTGTGCCCTTATGTAGGGAAGCCCATGAGTTGGGTGTGTGGTTCCTCTCTGAGATAGAGATGGAATGTTTTGTGCCCCTGTCTGGAGAAGCCCATGAGTTGGGTGTATCGTTCTCTCTGAGATGGAGATGAAATGATGTACTGGTCTCCTATGTGCAGAGAGTTGAGAAGATGTGATTCTCCAAGTGATTCTCTTGTGAGATGCAGTGAGAAAGTGATTTGCTGAGTTGGACGTGCCTGTGGCTGAGCATAGGTGAATGTGATCCTAGTGGTTGAGCACTAGTGAGTGTGATTCTCTTGTGAGACGCAGTGAGAAAATGATCTGCTCAGTTGGATGTGCCTATGGTTGAGCATAGGTGAGCGTGATCCTAATGGTTGAGCAGTAGTGAGTGTGATTCCCTTGTGAGACGCAGTGAGATAGAGATCTGGACATCCATGTGGATGAGAATAGATGGATGTGCCCCTGGTGGCTGAGCACTAGTGGGTGTATGAGATCCCTTTCTATATTTTCCAAGAGTCAGACTTACCTGTAACCCTATTTGTGATGTAAAGGGTACAGGTTGGCCCCACCATAAAGTAAAAGATAATTAATATGGTAATTATTAATTATATTTTGAGTTATCGAGGTCGGCCATATTGTGCCAATAGACACATCATTTGATGTGATAAGTCTTATATAAATAAATTTGAATCCCCATTGAGGAAACACACTTATCATTGTGTCTTCTCATGATTTCAGAAGTTGTAGTCTGAAATTATGAGAATTACAACACCCTCTTGTGTGCTAGGTTTGGTGATGGTGTGGGAGGTATTTCTCTTGAAGAATATAAAAAAGGATTGGATGGGTTTTCTTCCCTTGTTGAGAAGGGTTTCCCAGGATACTTCTTGTGTTCTTGTGCATGGTTATTCTTCTTGTGATCTTGGTTTGCTGTGGTATTTATGGTTCAACTAAAAACTAAATGAAAAATTTAAAGTAAATGCATGAGCCATAGCTCATTGAAAATTCAACATGGTTTCAAAGCAGACTTGAAGAAGATCATTGCACATCAAAGTTGAAGGTAAGGGCTGCCAAAAATTTGTCATAGGTGTAAAGAGAAGAGGGTCGAACCTCTCTTTAAAATTTTGTGGTAAATATTGAGGTCGGACCCCTCTTAAATCCTTGGTGAAGGTTGAGGCTGGCTGCAGGCCTGGCAGAGCCCTATTGAAGACCATTGAAGGAGACCGAAGCAAGGGAAAGGCCCCACTAAGGTTTTCCCAGTAAGACCCTAACAACATATTTGTAATGAGGAAAGGGTCGAACCTTTCTGAAGTGAAGGTCAAGGCTGCCACAGGTCATGTGTAAGGATTACCTCGGTCCTATGGAAATAGAATAGCATTGGTTTCCCTTTTGCGAGAAGATTGTGGAATGTTAAGGGTTGTGTAAGCCTTATGTAGCAGGTCGAGGATTGTGGGAAAAGGATTGTGCTCAGAGAGGAGGGTTTAAAGGGACAAAAGGACACCCTGACACTCATCCATTGTTCATCATCAAATTCATCCATAGTAAAACAAAATTTGTCAATCATTAGGGCAGACTTTGAGGCATAGATAAGAGCAGTTTTAAGGCTTGTTATAACGCTCAATTTCAACAGATTTGAGGTTGTGATGAAGGGAAAAAATGAAGCAGTTTAGGCTTATTATAAGGGAAAATTGAAGGTGAGTATAAGGGTTGTTCTAATGCAATTCTAAGGAAGAACATGGCCGAGTTCAAGTGGAGAATTCAGATCTATCTTGGCAGAAGATTTAACTCAACAAGGAAGCAGAGTATAATGTGGCTACAAGGACAAACAAGTCTATGGAAAACAAGAGAGGAATGTCATTTCTCGTCATGAAATTAACAAGCAAGAAAAATCTCCATTAGTGTACACTCTCAGGTATGCACTTGTATACATTATTTACATCATTGTCATAAGGGTACTTGCAGGAGGAAGGAACCCTTGATGAAATTATGAATCCATATGGATATGAGTGCATTCAAAGGAACAACACACTGGAAGTGAAGACTCCAGGTTTGATTGTTTTAAATTATCATTTCTAAGGTTGCTACATTACAAGTAGGTGTTGTATTTGTGACAACAATCCTTAAAATGTTTTGATTCTAGAGATGTACTCATGAATCTCCTCTAGGAGATATTCTTGTCTTTTTTCCTTTTGTTTGTTTTGTTGTTCCAAGAAGGTTAACAACAAAGGAATATGTTTATCCTTCAGACTTTGGAGGTATTCACTTGACTCAGAAGGATTCAAACTAATTGAGAAGAAGAGACAGTAAATTCTTCCTCTTCAGCAGTCCAGAGGGAGATAGCCATTGATACAGTTGATCCAGTTGTTCCAAGGAACATTGTAGTAGGCCATAAAAGGCATGTCTGGGCTTGAAAAACTATGCAAGAGAGCAAGAGTGACCAAAGAGACCTTCAAGCTACTTTTCTACCATGAGCCACATCATTGATTTTGAGCCTTCTTGTCATAGAGAAGCTACAGGTGAGCAGGTATGGAAAGATGCCATGACAAAAGAATAATAGTCTATCTTGAAGAATGATGTATGGGATATTGTCCTGAGACCCAAAGAAGTCTGTAGTGACTTCCAAGTGGATCTATATGATCAAGCATGCATCTAATTGAAGTGTCGAGAAATATAAAGCGAGATTTGTAGCTAGAAGACTCCCACAAACAGAGGGAGTTGTCTATGATGAGACATTTGATCCAGCATCCTGATACACTTCCATCTGTACTATCATCCATGAGTTGGAAAATACATCAGATGGATGTAAAGACAACCTTTCTTAATGGTGATATTGAGGAAGAATTTTACATCGAGCAGCCAGAAGGATTCGTGATATACAACGAGAAATCTCATGTGTACAGGTTGAAGAAATCCCTATATGGACTAAGGCAAACATCTCCTGCTTGGTACGAGAAGATGGATGGATTCTTGATGAGTTTAGGTTTCAGAAAGAGTGTTGCTGATCCAAACCTGTATTATTACATTATTGGTGACGAGAGCCTGATTTTGGTGACTTATTCAAGAAGCCTTGTTGTTGGATACAAGCAAGCTTTGGCTTCGAATTTCGAGATAAAGGATATGGGTATGATGCACTACTTCTTGGGACAAGAAGTATGGTGGAGGACTGATGAGATTTTCCTGAGTCAAGGAAAACATACAGTGGGATATTAAATAAATTTAGTATGACAGAATGAATGATGTTGATTCAGACGATCTTGATCCAAAATTGATTGGATCACTGATGTATTTGTTTAACACCAGACCATATATGTGTTATGTAATGAATGTACCTAGTCAATTCATGAGTGAACCGAGACAGACTCACTGAATACCAGTGAAACATGTATTGAGATATCTACGAGGCACAGTTGGATATGGCCTAAGATATGCCTCTAGTGTAGACTTGAGTTTGCAGGTACATGTCGATTGCATTTATATTATAGTAACGCACCGGTGCATGTTTGTGAATACGACATTGATGTGTTTTGACAAGAAAAAAAAATTAAAAAATGCCACTACAACCTTCGCTCACCCAAAATTTTTTAGTTATATGGAACATCCGCTAAAATCTCCACAATCAATAGAGGAGGTTGTAGCAGAGTTGTTTTTTGAAAATTTTGTAGCACTAAAAACCTCTGCTAGAAGGTGTTCTCCTTGTAGTGGTTATTTACTCGAGAACAAGACCGACCAACAAAAAAAAAAAAACCCTTCTCTACAACCTTCTCTCGCCCAAATTGTTTTAGTTATATGGAACATCCGCTAAAACCTCCATAATCAATAGAGGAGGTTGTAGCGGAGGTTTTTTTGAAAAAATTGTAACACTAAAAACCTTTGTTAGAAGGTGTTCTCCTTGTAGTGGTTATTTACCCAACAAGAAACCAATTTATGATGTTACATGAATGACATTTTCAATCCACCATGAAAGGAAAATTATTCAATACAAGAGTAATGATGGAATTTTTATTTGTATATGCCATAAGGATTTCAAAGTTTGGGATATGCTTAGTTAACCTTGAAAAAACAACACATGCGAAATTATCAAACATTGTTCGCTTGCTTAGTAAATAGATTTGTAGTGGCTTTAAGCATAAACAGTCGAATAATCATTTAAAACTTCACACAATGAATGAGTTGTTTCATTTGCTTCCAAATGATAAAAGGAGTGTATGTGTGCTTGCACATTTATCCAAAATCGAGTCTAAAATAATGTTGTGAAATATCATAACAACTGCTCTAAGTACATCTAAACCACCATATCATATTCACAACAAGGTTTATATTTCACCACATATATGTTGTAGACAAATGACAATGAAAAATAACCGAGGAGAAACATTGTTTATAAACCATTCACTTAGTCGAGTAGATTGTTGCACATTGCTAGAATTTTGTTTTGAGTTATGAAGTATTAAAGCCAAAATTTAAGTGTTGTAAAACCAAAAAGTGATAGAAAATATGTATGATTGTTCTTGAACCCAAGGAATTATTTTTAGTTTACGAAATCATTTAATTAGAAACAGATATGATCAAATGTAGTGCCCATAAAAACAAAAATTGGTTCTAAACTAGTATTATTCTTAGCTAAATACGTGCAATGTTCTAGAAAGCAGAATTTATCTTTAGTTGTATTGTTTACTCCCAACAAAATAGAGTAACATATGATATCTCAAAGTAATGGATTTTACCTTGTAAAAAGTAAATAGCAGTGCTATAGAAAGAGACCCCTTAAATATGGAAATTATTCTTTAAGTCACCAAAATAACCCATAAGATAAAGCTTGTTGCAGTGAGATAAATGATGTAGGATTGATTTTCATCATTCAAAGGGCTTGTAAGTTATGTGTTTAGTTACCCCACAAGATGATAGATTGTTCAGATCACAAAGGTAATATCGTCACAACATCAAATGCATGTTAGGTTACTTAGACTTTTAGGATAGATCTTAACTATCAACAAAGCAACTACCTAAAGCCCTAGACCTTTTTCAAGAGAAAAAACCAGGGACAACCTAAAAGGAACTTAAGATTGTGCTGAAAAATGCATATCGTCGTGTCTTTAAGGAAAAACGCTCATGTTGTAGTGCATAGATTGGGTTTCTTAAACATATTTTAGTATGAAATGATCAAAACACGTTGGAAAATATTCATCAACGAGTATTCAATGCATGAAATGTAACAGTTAGGTTTTAACTAGTCTCACAAAATTATCAAGATTTATTCAGCCACATGCATCATATCATTATTCCACCAATCAAATTTGAGGAATATGAGGATGCGACAGAAGAAATGGGAGAGCAAGAAAAGGGAAACCAACAACAGAGAGAGAAAGAGTTCGTTGCCCATGTTCCCCTTCTGGATGAGAAAGCGATCGAGTGCATGTTTGTGGAGAAGAAGAAACATGTTGATCTTCTTCCTAAGTACATGAGTGAGGATCTCATGGAGGAGCATGTTGAGGCCAAGGAAATTCTTAATATTTAACGATAAATCATGTTGACAAAGCTTATGGATCATTGGTTGTTTTTCCAAATGTGCTTCTTAACTTCTATTAAATATACAATATGGATCTTAAGTCATTCTTGAGGCTAGCACAATGTTATGATTAATACATCTACCAGGGTCATTTATTATTGAATAGGGTAAAGGGGCATGGGGAAGCTTGGATCGTAGAGCTTGGTAGTCCTAATTATGCCAAAGTAGGGGCCAAGATGACAGACTTGGAAGGGAACAAAGTTAATGTGCCCAATGCCACAGGAAAGGCCCCCGGTTACAAATACTTCGAGGCCACAAAATTCCTCCCCATCCTCAAAGAGATATTCAATATGTCCCCTCGAGGCAAAAAAAAAAGGAGGTGTAGTATGTGATCTACAAGCAAAGTGATGACATTTCATATTATGGCTACATGAATGATAAGGATGATATCTTGGAAAAAGTCATGTGGCCCGGGGAGGAGGAGATGTGAGGCATAGCACTGAGGAAGTGGTACAGGATTGAGTCCATGCATTGAATTATGAGAGCAATCGAACAGTAACCTATGTTTTTTCCTCCGTAAAGCAAAACCTCCACAAAATTTAATCGTGGAGGTTTGCATATGTAGTTTGTGAATTAAATTGTTTTTCTTTTGAATATTGTTATTGCTATTGCGCTCGGTGTTGTCGGTGTATCTAATTCACATAAAATCCCTTTTAAGCACATATATATGGATAAAAAATAATTAAAATATAAAACACAAGCATATATAACTAGTTTGTATTTATAAAAAACTTAAATTAGTTTTTGTTTTCAAAAAAAAGTAAAAAAGTAACTAGTGCTATTAACAAGAACATACGCACCACGTCCGATGCTCCCTATCAAACATAAGGCATCGAACATATTTGTGTTAAATATAACGTATCGGTGCATCATTGTTAATCGAGCATCAATATCTATATTGGTGCATTGTGATATATAGCGCACCGATGGCATTTCACATATGAAGTGTGTAACGTGGGGAAATTGGTTCTACAGAATGCACCATTGTGGTAGACTTTGTTAATGTTAAAACATGTGATGCACTTGGTTATATTAAACACATTGAGTCTCTATGTTGGTTCGAGCACAGACACTTTAATAAATGCGATGTCTTTTCTTGACACACTGTTAATGGGCACAATTTAAAAGATGCACCAAAATGATAATTTTTAAACGATTTTTCTTGGTGCAATTCACTTAACTGCATAGGTGTGTTTAGTTTAACGTAGCACAATGACGATCCATTTCATATTTGTATGTGTTGTTACCTATGCATTTGTGTTATATTGCACCGGTAATTGGGAATCCCATTAAACGAACCGATATGGTAAAGTATTATGTATTTTGCTCGTTGTGTTGTAGTACACATCACCAATGCATTTTAGTTATTTGATGCACAACGGAGGAAAATTTTTGTTTCAAAAACTTGGTGGTGTGCTCGATTAATAGAATGCATCGATGCATTTATCTCAATTGGCGCACTTCCTAGCATCTTAGTGTTTCTTACCATAAGACGCACTACGCTAATAATTTGTGAAAATTCGTCTTAGTGTCGTGCTCTTTACATAACCGGTCCGTTGTTTAGATCTAGGTGCACCGACATGTGAAATTATTTTATATCAACTTACGCGATGTGATGTGTTAATATAAATGCACCAGTGCTACCATGTTATTGGAGCACTGAATTTTTGTTTAACAATGTGTTCTATTGTCGGAACCATCGGTTACCGAGCCTCCACCGAAACAACAGAGTGCAACGGTGCGTTTGCTTAACATAAACGCATTTCCAACCCATTTTTTTATGAAATGTGTTCACGACAATGCAATTTCACTGGCTGACAGTACCGGTGCATCATATATTTTAATGTATTGGTGTGGTTTCTATCAGTTTGGGCATCGCTCCATTATATTGATTCATTGCAAATTAATAGGTGTGATTTGTTACTAGGAACACACCAATGCGACCGTGTTATTGAAGCACCGTCTTTTTTTTTAACGTGGTGTTATGAATATTAGAGCATCGAAGACAGGGTGTCAAAGGAAATGCCCCACAATGCCAAATCGACTAATATTTGATCTATTAATTGCATCGGTGCATTTCTTTAAACTGGTTGCACCGCTCAGTTATATTTCATGTGTTGTTTTTTAATAGTGCACTTGGTTAAATGGAATGCACTAGTGCTTGAGAGTTCGAAAAGCACCAACACATTATTTATCAAGCATTTTCCTTTATAACGCATCGGATTCGGGTCATTTAAGCAGAAGCATCGCTTTAAGGTAAGAATTGGACGCACTGGTAGCAATGCTTACAGTGAAGTTAGCAAAGGACACATTGCATCGTGGCAGGCCGAATTGAAACAACGCACCATGTGGAGAAGGAAAAAATATTGAAAAGAGTCCCAAAATTCAACCTAATTTGAAATTTTAAACTCATGAAAATGGAAATGGGAAGGTAATAAACAAATTATCTAAACTCTTATGTCTCGAGGAGGCACGTTTCCACCATTGAGAGGAAATAAAAATTCGTGGTAATTTCCAAAAAATCGAAATGTGTGGAATATCAACCAATGGAGCTATCCAAATCACCGAGATGCACTGGAAATGGGGCATCTGTGAAAAAAGAGTAAGCATTGGTGCTTACTTGAGAGATTGGAAACACTGGATAACGTGTCACAATGAAAATTGGTTTGATAATTTCTTTTTATTTATCCTTACCGTGGTGCACCATTGGATATTGTGTATGCACCGGTGTGTTTGAACATCTACATGTCAATGCATTATGTTTTGGTTTATTACCGGGGTGGATGTACCATATAGGCGCACAGACAAAAATTGTATGCAAAAAAAATTTGATCGCTCGCTTCCACTAGCAACCTTCATTATGAACAATGATGGTGTGTTTGAACATTTTAGCACTGGTGCAGTATTTTTAGATGTGCATAGTCCTGAAAGGCGCATCAAAATAATAATAATAATAATAATAATAAATAATAAATAAGTAAAAATTGTAAAAATCTCTAGTTTCCCACCTCCACTAACAACCTCCGCTATAAACAACTAAGGGATAATTTTTTGGGGGAGGTTCCGTAAAAACCTCCGCAAGAAGATGTTCTCCTTGTAGTGAATAACCTTGAAAAAACATCACATGTGGCATATCAAATGTTGTTATTGTGTTTAATAAATAGTGGTGTAGTGAATTTAAGCATGAACAATGTAGTACTCATTTAAACCTTCACACACTGAATGAATTGTATCATTTGCTTGCAAATGGAAAAATGAGTGCATGTGTGCTTGTACATTTACCCAAAATTGAGTCTCGAGTAGTGTTGTGAAATATCATTGCAACTACTTTAAGTATAGTTGAACCACCATATCTTATTCACAATAAGGTTTAAATTTCACTGCATAAATATTGTAGACAAATGACATTGACAAATAGCCAAGGAGTAATATTGTTTAGAAACCATTCATTTAGTGAAGTAGATTGTTTCACATTGTTGGCATTTGTTTTTGAGTTATGAAGTATTAAAACAAAAATTTAAGTGTTGTAAAACCAACAAGTGTCAGAAAAGATGTATGACTATTCTTGATCCCAAGGAAATATTTGTAGTTTGCATAGTCATTTAATTAGAAACACATTTGATCAAATGTAGTGCCCACAAAAATGAAAATTGGTTTTGAATCGATATTGTTCTTTGCTATATATGTTCGTTGTTCCGAAAAGAAGAATTTCCCTTTAGTTATATTGTTTATTGCCAACAAAACAGAGTTACATATGATATCTCAACATCATGGATATTACCCTATAAAAAATAAATAATAATGCTATAAAAAAAGACCCCTTAAGTTTGGAAATTATTCTTTAAGTCTTCAAAATAACCCAGAATATAAAGCTTGTTGTTGTGAGATAAGTGTTGTAGGATTGTTTTACATCACTCAAAGGGTTTGTAATTTATGTATTTAAGTACCCCACAAGATAACATATTGTTCAGATCACAAAAGTAATATCATCACAACATCAAAGGTATGTCAGGTTACTTATAATACTAGGATATATCTCAATTAACAACAAAGCAACTACCTAATGCCCTAGACATTTTTCAAGAGAATAAACCAGGGAAAACCTGAAAAGAACTTAATGTTGTGCTTAAAAATCCAAATCAATGTGGATTTAAGGCAAAGCACTCATGTTGCTACTGCATTCATTGGTTTCCTTAAACATATTTAAGTATGAAATAATCGAAACACCTTGGAAAATATTCCTCAAGAAGGAGTATTTAGTGCATGAAATGTAACAATTAGGTGTTTTAACCAGTCTGAGAAAAATATCAAGCTTTATTTGACCACATGCATCGCATCATTATTCCACGAATCAACTGTTAATTGGTTTCTTTAGATTAGGAATTAGATCAATGCAACAAAAAATATGTGTCCAACAACTAGATCTAAGAAATATAAGCATATCGATTTAAGGTTTAGTGATTTCAAGAGATCGACCTTCAAAAAATTCTAAGTTCACTGTAAAATGTGGAACAAGGTTAGCTCAAGAAACTTGGGTAAAACAAATCTAGATACAAATACTTAGGACCTGAAAACCCTAGATTGCCTGTAAGATAAAATTAAAAGGAAAATTTTGAAATTTGAGATTGTTATAAAAGAAAAGAAAACCCTAAGTTCTACCATTGGGCATCAAGTCTAGTCCATTCCTTGTGTATATTGCCCTATTCATTTGAAATGTTAAATTCCCCTCACATCTCTTGGAGAATGCATTGTGAGCATCAAGCTAAGATATTTTTGGACTATACAAAAGTAATAGGGAGTATAAACTCACAATGGATT
>JZKD02S1784959.1:45155-57533 GCA_000966675.3 Picea glauca | reverse complement strand
AATGATTGGTTATCTTCTTCTTCTTATCCTTGAAGTTCAATGGGATCAATGTCTCCTTCATATTATTGATCTTCATTTAATCGAAAAGTGGAAACATCTTCATTATGAGTTGAATGCACATATTCTTTCTCAATTAAATTCAAAAGGGCATAGATTCTTTCTCAATTAAACTCAAAAGGGTGTTGTTCTCTTCTAACTTTTTTCTTATTTCAACCCCCAACTTATATGAATGATTCTTTTGAAACTCAAGGAATAAAGTACCAATATCCCTTTTCCTTTCATGGAAAACCTCAATCCAATCATACAAGTGTTCTTCTTTAAGGTTTTCTTCATGAAATTGATTTTCAATATGTTCATGAGGTGATGCTTGTTCTTCAATGGTATCATAAGACGAATTTTCATCTATATCCATAAGAAGTGGTCCTTAAACATGATATTCAATGTTACAAGACATGGATGCCCCCTTTTGTTTTCTAGCTTCATCCATACTAAGGGCTACAAAATATCGCACTCCACATCCATATGGTATATGGGAATCACAGTCAGCATGAGAAGAGGTTTCATCACAACCACTATGTAAATTATTACCAAAATATTCTTCTTCAACATCATGAGGAGGTAATTCATCTAGGTTCACTTCATACTCGTGATTTGCAATAGTAGACAAATGGAATGTTTCCTCAATTTCACATTTCCCAATAGTTTCATCCTCTTCTTCATATTGAACAAGTGCCATGAAATTATCCTCAAAAATTTCCATAGGAGGCCCCCAACACTTGAAAAAGATTCTAACAAAATCCTCACAAGATGATATTAATCGAGGACTAATACCATTTCTCACCCAAGCCTTTTTCCTTCCATTCAAGGAAACAAAAAATAACATGATTAAGATATCTTCATGAACTACTCCAAGTTTTAAAACATATTCCAAAAATAACAAGATGTGTTGAGTAGTAAGGTTCATTGTCAAATTTTCTAATATTTTCTTTTAAGGCTAAAGGTATATAATTAGGATATTCATCAATTCTTTTGAAATCAAATAAAGGAAATATTTCATGGAAATCCCAACATGCCATTTCAACCAACTTAAACCAAAAGTGGAGTCACCAAGGTGAATAATCAAATTCCAACAAAAGATGCTTTCTTCACCCTACAAGCAACCAAGCATTTAGAATCTCTAAGGGAATTGGGTTTCTTCCCTTCAATGGAGTCTCCAGGTGAGTTAACTTATGTAAATATTCAAATCCTACTGGCCTAATTTTTTTTGAAGAAAAACTTTGAATACCCAAAGAATGGAATTTATCCCTGGTAATGATGCCAAAATGTTACCACTCAAACTATTCCCCAGGAGGAAAATTCCTAACCTAAGATCCTAGATGCACTATAGGAAAGTTACCCATTGTTACCTCAGTAGCCTTGCCCCACACTTTAGACTAAGGAAACTAAGCTACCCTAGTCCTGGGGGGAATCCCTGTGATTCAATCTAAGCCATTCATTGGTGTGAAATGGGAGTGAAAATTATCCCTTCTTGTGGAGGGTTTTATGGAATCTCCCCGAAAAATCTATACCTTCTATGTTTATAGCGAAGGTTTTTAACCATATTTTTTTTATCAGTGCGTCTTTAAGGTCGATACACACTGGTGTTTACATGAACAATAAAGCATTGGTTAATCAATGTTCAAAATCACTGCCATACTTTCTAATAAAAGTTAGACACGCCAAATAAATCGCATTGGTGTCATTGAACATTACGCATTGGTGTGCCTCACTGTCGTCAGGTGCACCACGATAGGGTAAATAAAAAAAAATACCAAATTTGTTTTCATTTTTACAGTTCATCCCATGCTTCCAAACTCTCAAGAAAGCATCGATGCTCACCGTCCTTCCTAGGACTCCCTATTTTCGGTGTTGTACATCGATTTGGATAGCTCCATTGGTAGATTCCACAAATTTCCAAATTTTGGAAACTACCATGACTTTTCATTTCCTCTCAATGGTGAAACCATGCCTCCTTGGGACATAAGAGGCTAGGTAAATTGTTTATTACCTTCTTATTTGCATTTTCATCAGATAAAAAATTGAATTTAGCTTGAAAATAGACATTTTTTTCAATTTTTTTCCAATTTTGCATAACGCCCTTGAACGCTTAGGCTCACCTCGAAGCGATACGTACTGTGTTAAATTCATATTGAGAATTTCCATCGATGCCTCTCATATATATGTACACATCGATGTCCTTCTAGCTAAAGGACACTGAGACATTTCATTATGGTTTGCAATTGAAAGCAGATGCAACTCTTCTATAATGATGATCTTCTAGGAGGAGTACCCTCGAAAATTCATACCTCGCCTTTCATAGGTGGTTGGACCAACTATCCTTTATAGAAGGTCCACAACATTTACATCCATGATACCCTTTTGTGACGAGACCTGCGATATTATCGTATACATAGCATGTTAGTGTCAAAAATATAGTTGCACCAAATGAAGTATGCCAAATAAAATTATAGATATAAACAAATCAATGAACATACTTATCAGAGCAAACTCGTAGTCCTAGATAATCATGTGTGGTGTATGCACATATTCCATACAACGTAAAATACCTCTCCATTGGGATGGTTTTTGATACATCATATACATGTATCCCTTCCCATAATTACTTAAATTCATCTATCACTGGTGGGAGGTAGACATCCATTATGTTCACTTGTCTTCTACCTGGGACTATAAGAGCCAACATAAGATGTTCATTCTTCGTGGATAACCATGGGGGGGTATTTCTATTGATCACTACCACTGGCCAAACAAAATAGTTGGTGTTTTGGAGGGAATAAATGTTAACTGCATCCATAGCTATGATCAATCAAAATCTCTGTATTTCATCATTGAATTTATCGGGCCATGTATCCTCTATATGCTTCATGGCTATTGAATCTATTGGGATTCACATAAATCTCGGATCAATTTTATTTGAGGCACGCCACCCCTGTAACATGGCTAATTGTTTGCAATGAAAGAGCCTTTGAATCCTTCGAATTATAGGCATGTGCCTCCATATCTTATGAGGAGGACCATGTACCTTACCCTTGTTTTTTTATTTAGGGTACATGTAATGCCCACATTCTAAACATATCTCTTTGTCTACATATTAGTTTATGTATAGGATACAATCATTCAGACATGTGTGGTATGACATATACTCAACACACAACATTTTTCATCATTTTCTTTGCCTCTGTGTAGCTATCAGGTAAGGGATTATCACTCAAAAATACCTTATCTTTGAGTAACCTGCAATTAGTGGGAAATATAAATGTACATTGCCATTAAGCATGAAAAAAATAAACCATTTTCTTCCTTCATTGTGTGACAAGATTACTTAAAATTTAGGGGACTTAATGGTTAGTTACCTCAAAAGTGTCGAGAAACAGACGTCTGACATACCATACATTGCTTTCAAGTTGTATAGTAACGTTGTTGTCCCTAGCTAGGTAGACCTTGCAGACCCCTGTACTCGACCAAATTGAGGGGTGGTGGAAGCAAATTTTAGGCTTTTGTAGAAGGTATCTACTCCATAAATGTCATCCCTTAGTTCATTTTGTTGGAATGCATCAAACAACATTCCCTCTGTGTCTTAGATATCCCACAATAAATCATCCATACCAACCTCTATATCATTGCCTTCATCCCCAACTTCTGAAGAACTAGTGTTACTATCGAGGTTTTGAATTGGTGACTCGGGACGTAGTGGGAATTGAATAGGTAGTTGTTTCAACCATTATTGGTATGCTTCCACCCCTAGTTGTTTTCATTTAGCAACAAGCTCGCGACTTGACATCACATTGGGGTACGATGGTAGATGGTGGACGGGTCACTCATCATCACAATCCTGATTGTAAAAATATTGAACATTACATCGATAATATGAGTAACACCATAGATTTAATATGTTCAAACATTATACCAAACACTTATTAGAAGCATGGACATTTTTTCCCAACAATAAACATGAAACCAACCACTTTATAAAACAAATGTCGAATTAAGCAATATATTTACATTCGTTCCATTGAAAATCCAAAAAACAATTACTCAATCATCTTTTTCTTATGCCCTATGGGGTTGTCTACATAAAATATATCCAATTTATGGTGTAATATCATTGATCCAGGATGGTTGTTGGAATATGGCATGTTAGTATTGGTAGGGTAAAGTTCTCCATTTTCATCAAACATTTGTTTATGGTAAATTTCTCAAGATAAGACCTTATGGAATTTTGGGACTACATGAATATCTTGAGCATATGAACTCGATCATGAATCTTGATCCTGCAAAATTCAATGAACAATTATTAAATTGGACATGCATACTTAACAAAAATTCAATGTGATAAATGAATTATTAATAAAATCTAGACGTACTGCAATCGACGTGAGAGAACCTGAAGGATTTCCAAAGATACAAAATGAGATGGAATTTGAAGAATTGGACATTTGATATTATAATTCCTTTTTTTCTTGCATTTGAGCCAAACGCGTCATTTTGGGTATCATAGAAAAATATAACTTCAAAAATAACTTCAAATAAATTTTATAACTTGACGGTGCGCTTCATCATATAAACACGCACCAGTGCGTATGGATAAACCAAACACACCAGTGTGTTTAATTGAGAGAAACACCAAAGAATGACCTTTGTTATTACCTCCGCAAAATTTAAATGTGGATGTTTGCATTTTCATTATGCAAATTTAATTGTCTTATGATGTGTCATTACTTACGTATCTCTCTGGTACGTTATTAATTATACACTGCACTGGTGTGTTTCGAACTGTATAGCGCATCGATTAAAGCAAGTTAGAATAATAACGCACGCTTACTATCAATACTTTGAAATTTATTATGAAAATAAATCAATGTGTTTTATGTACACGCCGCATTGGTGCGATACTCAAGGTATAGCACACTGAAAATGTAACTTAAAAAAAAAAAACAGTGCACATGTTTATCATAACTGCACCGAAATATACAACAAAGAAATGAGCGAGAATTTCATTTTTTGTGTTTATAAAGGAAAACTCTATTCATTCTTTTATTTGTTTGCCAAATTTTAGAAAGGAGATTTATGCAAGAGAGATTTATCAACAAAGACTTCAGAGTGGTTGGGTTTTTTTTTAAGAGCTAAATTTGAGGGGATCACTGTAGATCACATAGAAATCTCCAGAGGAGAAATTTCAGGTATATAATTTCATTCTATTAATCATCTTAACCATTCTCCTATTTGACTCAAATAATTTTTGGTGCAGTCCCAAACAAAAAAAAAAGGGGTTTCATAGTTACCTTCAATATTGGAAGCCTTAATTTCCTCACAGTTTTTTTGCTTTCTCTTTCTATATTTCACATGAAGAATTCTTTTCGAGCGATTTTTTTATAGGGTTTCTTTATTTATATATGGGTGTTTCCTATTCGTTGCAATGAAACCACTTATTACATTGGATCCAAAACCGTCGCATCGTTGCCATTTTTGTTTTTAAAACACCTTCGCAATGACCGATGTGCTATGTACTGAGTAAGAGCACCGGCGTGTATTTGTTTGTAAATAACACCGCTTAATTTAAATTAGAAATATTATTAAAAATCATTTTCATGGTCGATGGTGCACATTTAATCTAGATATGCATTAGGCATATTGTTTACAAAGCTCACCGTTGAGTTTAAAATGGCAAAAATATTGTTTTTATATGCCAATCGCCATGTCTTAAATTTGTTCATAACTCGACGGTGTGTAATAAATAGTGCTTAGGAAGATGTTTTTGATGATTACAGCTATGTGAGACATTCTCCAGGACACAGACTGAGTGATTCGGCTTGAGACAAAGCCCATGAGTTGGGT
Organism: Picea glauca; assembly: GCA_000966675.3. Lineage (NCBI taxonomy): Eukaryota > Viridiplantae > Streptophyta > Pinopsida > Pinales > Pinaceae > Picea > Picea glauca. Next base: position 51,638 of record JZKD02S1784959.1, on the reverse strand, counting down.
GTGCCCATAATATGGGTGTGTTGTTCCTCTCTGAGACGGAGATGGAACATTGTGCCCTTATGTAGGGAAGCCCATGAGCTGGGTGTGTGGTTCCTCTCTGAGATAGAGATGGAATGTTGTGTGCCCCTGTCTGGAGAAGCCCATGAGTTGGGTATATTGTTCTCTCTGAGACGGAGATGAAATGATGTACTGGTATCCTCTATGTAGAGAGTTGAGATGATGTGATACTCCAAGTGATTCTCTTGTGAGACGCAGTGAGAAAGTGATTTGCTAAGTTGGACATGATATTGGCTGAGCACATGTGAATTTGATCCTAGTGGCTGCACACTAGTGAGTGTGATTCTCCCGTGAGACGCAGTGAGAAAATGATCTACTCAGTTGGATGTACCTGTGGCTGAGCATAGGTGAGCGTGATCCTAGTGGTTGAGCACTAGTGAGTGTGATTCCCTTGTGAGACGCAGCGAGATAGAGAATTGGACATCCCTGTGGATGAGAATAGATGGATGTGCCCCTGGTGGCTGAGCACTAGTGGGTGTATGAGATCCCTTGCTATATTGTCCAAGAGTCAGACTTACCTGTAACCCTATTTGTGATGTAAAGGGTACAGGTTGGCCCCACCATAAAGTAAAATATAATGAATATGGTAATTATTAATTATATTTTGAGTTATCAAGGTCGGCCCTATTGTGCCAATAGACACATCATTTGATGTGATAAGTCTTATATAAATAAATTTGAATCCCCATTGAGGAAACACATTTATCATTGTGTCTTCTCATGATTTTAGAAGTTGTAGTCTGAAATTATGAGAATTACAACACCCTCTTGTGTGCTAGGTTTTGTGATGGTGTGGGAGGTATTTCTCTTGAAGAATATAACAAAGGATTGGCTGGGTTTTCTTCCCTTGTTGAGAAGGGTTTCCCAGAATACTTCTTGTGTTCTTGTGCATGGTTATTCTTCTTGTGATCTTGGTTTGTTGCAGTATTTATGGTTCAAGTAAAAACTAAACAAAAAATTTAAAGTAAATGCATGAGCCATAGCTCATTGAAAATTCAACATGGTTTCAGAGCAGGCTTGAAGAAGATCATTGCACATCAAATTTGAAGGTAAGGGCTGCCAAAAAAATTTCATAGGTGTAAAGAGAAGAGGGTCGAACCTCCCTTTAAAATTATGTGGTAATCATTGAGGCCGAACCCCTCTTAAATCCTTGGTGAAGGTTGAGGCTGGTTGCAGGCCTAGCAGAGCTCTATTGAAGACCATTGAAGGAGACCGAAGCAAGGGAAAGGCCCCACTAAGGCTGTCGCAGTAAGACCCTAACAACATATTTGTAATGAGGAAAGGGTCGAACCTTTATGAAGTGAAGGTTGAGGCTGCCACATGTCATGTGTAAGGATTACCTCAGTCCGAGGGAAATAGAATAGCATTGGTTTCCCTCTTACTAGCAGATTATGGAATGTTAAGGGCTATGTAAGCCTTTTGTAGTAGGTCGAGGACTATGGGAAAAGGATTGTGCTTAGAGAGGAGGGTTTAAAGGGACAAAAGGACACACTGACACTCAGCCATTCTTCATCATCAAAGTCCTCCATAGTTCAACAAACTTTGTCAATCATTAGGGAAAACTTTGAGGCAGAGATAAGGGCAGTTTTAAGGCCTGTTATAAGGCTCAAATTCAACAGATTTGAGGTTGTGATGAAGGGAAAAAATGAAGCAGTTTAGGATTATTATAAGGGAAAATTGAAGGTGAGTATAAGGGTTGTTCTAATGCAAGTCTAAGCAAGAACATGGCCGAGTTCAAGTGGAGAATTCAGATCTATCTTGGCAGAAGATTTAACTCAGCAAGGAAGTAGAGTATAATGTGGCTACAGGGACAAACAAGTCTATGGAAAACAAGCGAGGAATGTCATTTCTCATCATGAAATTAACAAGCAAGAAAAATCTCCTTTAGTGTACACTCAGGTATGCACTTGTATACATTATTTACATCATTGTCATAAGGGTACTTGTAGGAGGAAGGAACCCTTGATGCAATCATGAATCCATAGGGATATGAGTGCATTCAAAGGAACAACACACTGGAAGTGAAGACTCTAGGTTTGATTGTTTTAAATTATCATTTCTAAAGTTGCTACATTACAAGTAGGTGTTGTATTTGTGACAACAATCCTTAAAATGTTTTGATTCTAGAGATGTACTCATGAATCTCCTCTAGGAGATATTCTTGTCTTTTTTCCTTTCATTTGTTTTCTTGTTCCAAGAAGGTTAACAACAAAGGAATATGTTTATCCTTCAGACTTTAGAGGAATTCACTTGACTCAGAAGGATTCAAACTAATTGAGAAGAAGAGATAGTAAATTCTTCCTCTTCAGCAGTCCAGAGGGAGATAGCCATTGATACAGTTGATCCAGTTGTTCCAAGGAACATTGTAGTAGGCCAGAAAAGGCATGTTTGGGCTTGAAAAACTCTGCAAGAGAGCAAGAGAGACCAAAGAGACCTTCAAGCTACTTTTCAGCCATGAGCCACATCATTGATTTTGAGCCTGCTTGTCATAAAGAAGCTACAGGTGAGCCGGTATGGAAAGATGCCATGACAGAAGAATAATAGTCTATCTTGAAGAATGATGTATGGGATATTGTCCTGGGACCCAAAGAAGTCTGTAGTGACTTCCAAGTGGATTTATATGATCAAGCATGCAGCTAATGGAAGTGCCGAGAAATATAAAGTGAGATTTGTAGCCATAAGACTCCCACAAATAGAGGGAGTTGTCTATGATGAGACATTTGATCCAACATCCTGATACACTTCCATCTTTACTATCATCCATGAGTTGGAAAATACATCATATGGATGTAAAGACAACCTTTCTCAATGGTGATATTGAGGAAGAATTTTACATCTAGCAGCCAGAAGGATTCGTGATATACAACGAGAAATATCATGTGTACAGGTTGAAGAAATCCCTATATGGACTTAGGCAAACATCTCTTGCTTGGTACGAGAAGATGGATGGATTCTTGATGAGTTTAGGTTTCAGCAAGAGTGTTGATGATCCAAACCTATATTATTACATTATTGGTGACAAGAGCCTGATTTTGGTGACTTATTCAAGAAGCCTTTTTGTTGGATACAAACAAGCTTTGGTTTCTAATTTCGAGAAAAAGGATCTAGGTATGATGCACTACTTATTGGGACAAGAAGTATGGTAGAGAACTGATGAGATTTTCTTGAGTCAAGGAAAATATACAGTGGGATATTAAATAAATTTAGTATGACAGAATGCAAATCCATGCCTACACCGATGGTGATGGATTTGAAGAAAATGAATGATGATGATTCATACGAGCTTGATCCAAAACTGATTGGACCACTGATATATATGTTTGACACCAGACCATATATGTGTTATTTATTGAATGTACCTATTCAATTCATTAGTGAACCGAGATAGACTCACTAAATAATAGTGAAACATGTATTGAGATATCTACGAGGCACAGTTGGATATGGCCTAAGATATGCCTCTAGTGTAGACTTGAGTTCGCAGGTACATGTCGATTGGGCAGGAAGTGTAGTGGACCAGAAGAGCACGTTTGGTTGTTGTTTTACCTTGAGGTATGCCATGCTTTCCTGGTGCAATAGGAAACAAAGCTTTGTGTCCTTGAGTACCGCAGAAGCAAAGTATATAGCATTGATTGTGGCAATCTGTGAAGCAGTGTGGCTTCACAATATTTTGATAGACTTATTTGATCATGAGATGAATCCTATTATTATTTGTGATAACCAGAGCTGTGTGTGAAGCTCTCTGAGAACCCTGTGTTTGATGATAGATCGAAACACATTGAGATAAAATATCATTATATTGTAGACATGTTGCAGAGGAAAGAAGTACACGTGCAGTACCTTCCTACATGTGATCAGATTGTAGATATCTTCACCAAACCGCTTTCCAATACGAAGTTCGAGTACTTTCGTGAGAAACAGGCTTGGTGGAAAATACCCCCTAGCTGAGAGGGAGTATTGATGACTACAACCAAGACGAAGTTCGAGTACTTATGTATGAGACTTGGTCTGATGGAGAAGACCTCCCTAGTTGAGAGGGAGTGTCTATAATTACAATTTCACAATACATTCTCCAGGACACAGACTGAGTGGGTCGGCCTGAGAGAAAGCCCATGATTTGGGTGTGCCCATGAGATGGGTGTGTGGTTCCTCTATGAGACGGAGATGGAATTTTTTCCCCCTTTGTAGGGAATCCCATGAGTTGGGTGTGTGGTTCCTCTCTTAGACGGAGATGGAATGTCGTGTGCCCTTGTCTAGGGAAGCCCATGAGTTGGGTGTATTGTTCTCTCTAAGATGGATATGAAATGATGTACTGGTCTCCTTTGTGCAGAGAGTTTAAATGATGTGATACTCCAGATGATTCTCTTGTGAGACGTAGTGAGAAAGCAATCTGGTGAGTTGGACGTGCTTGTGGCATAGCACGGGTGAACGTGATCCTAGTGGTTGAGCACTAGTGAGTGTGATTCTCTTGTGAGATGCAGTGAGAAAGCGATCTGTTGAGTTGGATTTGCCTGTGGCTAAGCACAAGTGAACGTGATCCTAGTGGCTAAGAACTAGTGAGTGTGATTCTCCTGTGAGACGCAGTGAGATAGATATGTGGACATCATTGTGGTTGAGCATAGATGAATGTGCCCCTAGTGGTTGAGCACTAATGGGTGTATGAGATCCATTGCTATATTGTCAAAAATTCAGACTTACATGTAACCCTATTTGTGATATAAAGGGTACAAGTCGATCCCACCATAAAGTAAAAGATAATTAATGTAAAGGATAATTAATATGGTAATTATTAATTATATTTTGAGTTATTGAGGTCGGCCCTATTGTACCAATTGACACATCATTTGATGTGATAAGTCTTATATAAATAAAGGTGAATCCCCATTGAGGAAACACACTTATCATTGTGTCATATCATGATTTCAGAAGTTGTGGTCTGAAATTATGAGAATTACAACACCCTCTTGTGTGCTAGGTCTGGTGATTGTGTGGCAGGTCTTTCTCTTGAAGAATATAGCAAAGGATTGGTTGGGTTTTCTTTCCTTGTTGAGAAGGGTTTCCCATGATACTTCTTGTGTTATTGTGCATGGTTATTCTTCTTGTGATCTTAGTTTGATGCAGTAGTTATGGTTCAAGTAAAAACTAAACATAAAATTTAAAGTAAATGCATGAGCCATAGCTCATTGAAAATTCAACAGTCGTGCTATTCTTAATTCATAAAGCACAGACTTAACTACAAAAAAATTGTAAAACGTTTTCAATTTCGTAACGACAATGTTATACTGTACCGGTGCGTATAGATATGTTTGACGCCCCGGTGTGGATTAAGTTACAATACGCACTGGCATCTTATTTTTTTTAAATTAAGTAGTTTTTATATATATTGATTCCTAGTTCTTTTTTCGAGGGAGATTTTGAAAATTCCAAGGGACAAACAAGAGGAAAACCAAGACATATCGGTAGGGACATCCAAAAAAGTGTAGAAGAAGATGGAAAAAGAAATGAACATAATTACGTCGCAAGAGGAGCCATCCCAACTACAATGTGCATTAGAGGTATGTAATCATTTATTTATTCTTTTATGTACATTGAATTTTAGTGTCACATGAAATACTAATTTTTAATTTTTTTTGTTGCAAAAAGAAAACCATTAAACACATAATATAGGATGACGAGGAATAAAAGGGTTGATTGCAAATTTTGTGAGTATTTACGTTTTCAATATTTCTTAATATTTCGTGTTTGTTGTGATCTTTGTTTTTAAATAATTAATTTACACTTGCCCATGGATGTGTTCTAATACCTGTGCTAACATACAAAGAGGAGCCAACCCATGAATTGATAAACATTGGGTTTAGTATGGGTTGTGAGTATATGTTGAAGAATGAAAGTTTAATTGAACAATTTGCAAGTAGCTATGTTGTTTAACTTCCCTTGTTTTATAATTAATGAAAAAATAAGAAAACTTTATATTGATTATATCGATTGTGCTTTGTCATGTTATATTAAACATGCATGAAACAAAGTATGGAATGAAGCCAACAGAGGAGATTGAGAGAATTCATGAAGTATGGCTTTGAAAGAGAGTGTATTGTTGATGAAAGACTTGGTGCTAAGGTATGTTTTTTCATTTACACAATTATATATATATATAACAATGTATTTCTATGTTTGTAGATGGAAGATGAAGGGGCGTAACATAAAAAAACAAGCCAATAAAAGAACATTATGTTAAAAAAACAAAGTACAATATCACCTACAAATGATGAACAAATGAGGCATGTTGCACACAACTCGAGAGATGACAACAGTTCAATTGTTGAATGACGATCAATATAATTGAATGTTACTGCAAGTTGTATGTTTTGGAATATTTGTCTCTGGAAATCATGGATTTTGTTTAATGTACTTGACATATTGTCCCAA
>JZKD02S1784959.1:0-16401 GCA_000966675.3 Picea glauca | reverse complement strand
TTGTGGATCAATGGAGAGCTTCTTGTGAGAATATCTTTTGGAGTATTGATGGAGAGCTTCTTGAGCATTTTTGGTGTGGAACACTTGAGCATATTGAATATATATAGGTGATTGAGGTAACCAAGGATATCTAAGCCTAAATTATGAGGAAAGTGAAGAAAATAAGGCCGAAATGCAAGGAAGGATAAATTATTTTGATGGTGCTTTCTAAGGTATGTTATTTATAGGTCATCTCACCATTTTCGCTATAACTTTTTTTCTACAATGATTCAGATCCTGAAATTTCTATGCAAGTGAGAAACCATATCCAAGTATATGTGGTTAAAAATTCATCTTATGGTTCATTTCATTTTGGGAGTTACACTCCGTGGAAAATAGGGTTTGTGACCAATCTTGAAACTAGTCAAAAACAGGGGTTTTCGGTAAAAATGTCATAACTTCTTCATAACAGATCCAAATTCAGTGAGACCAATTGTGTTGGTTATATTATAGTCTGTAGTATTCTCTAGAACATTTTCATATCAATTAAACAAATATTATGTGCAGGGAACACTCTACAAGGTCGCTCTCTAGAATAGTCCAGAATTCAGCAAGGTATGCCATTTTTGCTATAACTCCTTTTCTGAGAGGTTACAAGTAGTGTCACCTGGAGGAATTGAATAAAACACATTGAAGAACATTGTGTATCAGTTTCAGATCTTTATTCATTACAGGTACAAAGATATGATTATTTCAAGTTAGGGTTGTTGACTAATCCAAAACTAGTCATGGTTGAGACAAGCAGTTGATGAGTTGGCACATACATGAGGTACATAGTTGATGATGTTGGTACATATTGATGAGTCATTGTTGATGAGTGGTTGACACATGATTGGAATATACTTGGTACATGGTTGGATGCACTTGTTTATGGTACAGGTTGATTACAGGTTGTGTGGCACAGGTTGGTGCATGGTTGATGCTCTTGTTTATGGTACAGATTGATATTTGTTGAGGATTGTTGCCTTATCTCAGTTGGTGTTGAGAATGTAAGTTGAGTCTTGCATATAGATCTGGTGCTCTTGTAGAATTGTACTCTATTTAGTTGTTGCTGAAAAACCCCCGATTGAAGTCCATAATAAAAAGAAAAATTGTACATACATCTTGTGTTCCTTGTGTTCCTTGTGGAGATGATTTGTTGATGATATATTGTTGATATATGTTGCTGATATGTATTCACATATAACTTATTATTAATGACAGCAATGAGTAATGAGTAAATGTCCAATGCTAACTAATGAGTTTTGTGTAAGAGGGAATTTTTGGGAAAAAGATCCCCACACTCATTCACCACCCCCCCCCTCTAAGCGTGGTAGGTGTGTCCAACATAAATTATTTTTATACTCTGCCATGGTCATGCTTCCCAGCCTAAGTTCAAAGAAATACTACATTTTATTTTCATAGAAGTGCTTTGAAAGGTACTCCTTCTAAAAATATTTCATGAACTGCTTCCAAGTGATCCTACTCTCATTAATGTGCTCAAATTGATTCAACTAATCGCACCACATAGCAACTTTCCCATGTAAATGGTATGTGGAAATTCTGGCTTCCAGGTTTGATGAGTAGTTATGCAATTGGAAATACCTCATGAGTCCACGCAACCATGCCTCAGCATCATCTTCCCTTTCTCTTTCACCGTCAAAGGATGGTGGTTTAAGCTTCCTCATCTCTCCTTCAAACTATCCAATTCATGTATTCTTCTTTGGTGCCTAACAAGACACACCTTTGGGCTACTCATGGAATCTTTAGATGCATAAAATTTACCTGTTGAGTAGGGAGGTGAGTGATGTCTATGAGTTATGCTAGCACTTCTTGAATAAACAGTTCTTTTGCAGTCATCTCTTCTTTCATGACATCTTCCCTCTTCCTTGTGTTTTGAGTTTGATCCATTCTTTGTTTGCTTCTGCAACTGATTTAAGCTTTGCATCGCTTGAGCATTTATTTGATTTTGTTCTCTTATCAATCTCTCATTGTCTACTTTGTACCTCTGCCTTTCTATTTTCAGGCTTCTCACAGTCTCTATCAATGTTTCTTGCTCCCCTCTGGCCTGGTGTCTGTTGGATTATGACTCTGCATTACCAACATTGATATTATGACCTTTGGCCTCTTTATCATGGTTAGAAGTTCCCTCTCCTTCTTCCATTTCTTGAATATGCATTCAGAATTGATATGTTTACACCCCCCCTAATTCTACAAAATGTTCAAGCAACCATTTTGTTAGAATTATGCATATTAAAAAAAATTGCCAAACAATGCTACAGGTCCTTTTTCTTCTCAATTCATGAAGAATATATTATAATTCTCCATATTATAACAATTACATGTTATTCTCCTCTAAATCATCCTTCCAATGACTGTAACATTTCCCCAATTCGGTATTTGAGTTGAAAGTTATGGCTTCCCGAAAAAAAATCACTTTCAACCCCTTTTCTTTTGCTTTGCAACATGATCTTGTCAAAAAATTCTACATCTCCTCTAGCTGATATATAATTCAAATTCTACAAAGGCGCTTCCTTCAAACCACTTTTCATGTGACCAGGGCTCGAAACCATGACCTTATTCACTCTTTAGCACCTTCCTCTATATTCTTCTACACGTGAGCTTGTTCGAACATAATGTCTAAGGGCTTGGTCACTTCTAGGCCCTCCGCGCCTCTAATTGACCACTTTACCTTATCGTGAGACCAACGTTCGTACCAAATCCTTCGGACTTTGGCCTTTGAATATTCTCCCTTCTCAATCTCTAACTTCTCATAGAGTTAAACTTCGTCAAAACCCTTCCAATAACTCTACTAGCATATCAAACGATCGATATTTAATCTCTCGTTGATTGGATGGTCCCGCCCCATATAGAGGCTTCAATGAGAAACTCCCAAGACGCTCAACTCTCCTAGAGTGATACTCGCCGAATCTATTACCCTATTCTTCCACTATTGATCCAATGGCCATGACTTAATTATGCGTCGAGATGGACGATCCTTATTCATTTCAGAACTTCAATGCTCCGAGACTCCGGAACATTTCAACTCTTGAGTCGTTCCACTTCCCCGGAGTGATAACTGTCGAAGTGCTTACGCCATTCCTTCCACTGCTTGATCTAATGGTTGAAAAAGGTCCTGAATGTTGATGATTGCAGCTACGTGAGACATTATCTAGGACACAAACCTGAGAGAGCCCCCCTAAGAGGGGTGTGTGGTTCCTATCTAAGATAGAGCATGAACGTAGATATGGCCTCCTCCTTACAGAGATTTGAGAAGAAATCCATATGATTCTCCTGTGTAATGCAGTGAGAAAGGATATCTACAGAGTTGGACGTGCCTTTGGATGAGCACAAGGTGAATGTTTAGAATCCCAAAGTGTTGGGTGCATCGTCATGAGAAAAAAATGAAGATGATGTATTAGCCTCCTCTGAGTAGAGAGTTGATGAGAAACTCCAGATGAGTCTTCTGTGTAATGCAGTGGGAAAGAAGATCTGTTGAGTGGACGTGCATGTGGAAAAGCACATGTGAATGTGATCCTAGTGGTTGAGCACTAGTGAAGAAGTGGTTCTTTTATGTAATGCAGTGATCTAGAGACATGGACATCCCTATGGATGTGCCCCTAGTGGATGAGCACTAGTGGGTGTATAATATCCCTTGCTATATTGTTCAAGAGTCAGACCTTCCTGTAACCCTAATTGTAATGTAAAGGGTACAAGTCGGCCCCACCTTAATGTAATTGATCATTAATGTAAAAGATAATTAATCCGGTTAATATTAATTATATTATGAGATAGAGCTAGCGGCCCTGTTGTGCCAAAAGAAACTTCTGTTGACAGGACAAGTCTAATATAAGTAAAGGTAAATTCCCCAATGAGTAATCATATCTTTTTTGTGAGTTTGGAAATTTCAGCAAGTACACCTTCTTGGAAAAAGTGTGCACCTTTGTTGGGCGCTAGTCTTCGAGGGTTTGCAACCACCCTCTCGTGTGCTAGGTTTTCTTGGTGGTGAAGGTATTTCTCTTCAAGAATATAGCAAAGGATTTGGCTAGGTTTTCTTCCCTTTTTGAGAAGGGTTTCCCAAGATACTTCTTGTGTTCTTGTGTACGGTGTTTCTTCTTTTGATCTTGGTTGTTGCAACATTATTGGTTATGGTTAATTTAAATTCTAAAAATGGAATGAACGTCATGCTTAACCTTGCTTATTGAAAAATCAACACCGAAGGGATCTTAGATCGACGGTCTGTGTGAATTCACGACTTTGGTCTTCGATCTTTCATTGGTAGAGACGTTGGACACCCCTGGAGACCATACTCCCGGAGATGACATGGCATGTCGATCTCACCTATGGTGAAGTGTATCCATGGAAATGCATGCCACGTGTCACTAAAAAATGAATAGGTTAGGGTCCAAAAGGTACTGAATCTAGGTGACATGTGTCCCCACATGGCACCCCTCCGACGTGGCCTACGATGCATCATCCATCAAATGGACGATCCACTTTCTTTGCCCCAAATATGACGGCCTGTGTGATTTCACGACGACATCTTTACACTTTGTGGTTTTGGCACTTCATGGCTTCGACACTTCAAGGCTTTTCCCATTCCCCAGTAGTCACTGGAGTGGCAAAGTTCTGAAGCTCCGAAACTTCGCTATCCTTCCACCATTTCTAGATCCGATGGTCAGCATTACTTATGAATTCCTTCCCTCAATCTAACGGTCGACAGGACTTCGAGACTTCAGCACTCTGGGACTCTCGGTTATAGTAGTTCTAAAAGGGTTTGATTCTCCCAGAGTTAAACTTCCTGAAGTGGTCAATGTTGGAGGACCCTGACTAACGATTGATATTTCATCCGAGCCTCCTATCAGATTGGATGGCCAGCGAGACTTCATGACTTCGGCCTTTTCACGCTTCTTCCTTTCTCCCATAATCGTTGAAGTGGTGAAGTTCCAAAGTTTTTCATCTCCTGCTCGGCTTCTATCAACGACTGACGATCAACAAGTTTGATCTGACGGCTGTGACTTAATCTCTCCCAGCCTCTGGTTTCACCTTTATTTGGTGTTCATCATTCATCTACCTTCCTATCTAATGATCTAGAACTCCTTGATTCCACGGTGGTGATCACTCCCGAATTCAAAAGGGAACAATCATGATTCTATGATCCTTTACAAAGGATTTCTGTCTACACGACGCTCTAGCTTCTGTGTGATCTTTGCAACGATATTTCTCCTGAGCTTTAATATTTCAAGGACATATTCATTCTTAACCATAATACCATGTCCAAGAGTTTCAGCCCATAAATGTTCGATGTTTCAGCCTGAATCTTTGATACCAATCTGTAACGTACCCAGCCACCCACATGTTGGGCACGCCACTTCAAGCCCGCTTCTGGACTAATTTCGACTTCTGATCAAATTTTTAATTAATAAAGATGCATGAAGTATTCACGTGCATAGTTAAAGATTCATGCTACAACATAAATAAATGATACATATGTCATGCACAACAATAACCAACAAGCATGCATAATATAGATACAAATTTCATAGATAAATAAATACACAACGGAATAAATACACAGGTAAATGAAACCATGACAAAGAGCACTTATATTTAATGAAATGAATCACCAACTGGATGTAGACCAAGGATGTTCCACCCAACCATAGATATTTTTGTTGCAATTCTCAACAACAATGTCACCCCCGATCTAAGGCTATGAATCCACAAGGATGGTTCCAGAGTGTCACTCAACTTCCCAAACCAGTCAGCACTCAAGCTCTCATAGGCTTTTCAACACCCAAAGAAATTCAAATTACACTAGCTCTCTTCTACCCAGCTTGCACAACCCAAGAGAATGGACCCCCTTCTTTGCCACGTAGTCCCTCAGGCTATCCATCTCCTTCCAGGGCTCCAATGCACCTGGTCAAGAATCTCCATGTTGGGACTCTCAAGATTCACAGCTGTGAACAAAACTGAACCCAGGCCGCCAAAGAATCTCAGGCATGTAGGCCTTAATTCATGGTTGGAATACACCAGCAGTCTTTTCAACCAACAAAACCATGTCTCCTCTTCAACAATTCGTTTTCCTTTCCCAAGCCAAACACGAATGAGGAAAAATGAGTCGGTGAAAGAATGAGTGGAGAGAGAACATAATGAAAGGTGTGAACAATGAGTGAGTGAATGAATGAGCGAAGAAGAACAAACCCCCGCAATAGACCAAATATGGGTTTAAGTAATTCTTGGAATTAATGAACCACTTGGCCTTCCCCCCAAGAAGCTCATGTAACTGTTATTCTCCGTTAAAACAAAAATGGATAAATAAAATATAAAATAAACACTTAGCCCCTCAATCCCTCTCTTGTCGAATCATAGCCCCCTATAACTCTTGTCCTTGTCCGTCTAGCAGCCAATGATGTATTTATTATTAATAATAATCAAAACATTACATTTCTTAGGCACATTGGCCTCTTTCAATTGTCTGGGCACTCTAGTCTTTCATAGATTAACAAAATACATTATCTAATACGAGGTTCAATACCGGGGTATTACACATATCATATTCAATAGATAGTTGCACACACCTTTACACAGTTGCAGAGAAGTCGATTGAAAGGTGTAATATGCCTAATACTAGAGATAAAGCACACTTAGACCTACAAAACAAGTTCTGGTAGAACTAGGAGAGCACCTACACTCTAGAGAAATCTCCACGGGGATGACTGCTTAGATCACCAAGGTCATTTTAAAAGAACATATAGTCGGACCATCCAAGGATAGTAATTTTATTAATTCCTTTTTTGTTACAAACTCAAAAAATAAATGGGCTCCCTATCCCAAGATGTAGCCACATATGAAGTCATTTTAGAAAAAGGCGATTAGTGAGGATTTCTTCCCACCATGAAGTGTGGACTACATACTTCCAAGATAAGGTTGAAGGTCGAGTGTAAGTTTCCTTGAGGTTGTAGTGAGTATTGTATAAATATAGGAAAGGACAAAACTAGGAAGTCCAAAGGTTGTAACTAGCAATGGGAAGTCTAGAAGTTTCAAGAAACAATTGCATCCCAATCGTTATATATGTCTAAGAGCACCTAGTTAAAAAGGCTCTTACTTTTTGTAACATTTGTGATTATTTCTAAGCATTTAATGAGAATAATCCCTTGGGGGCATTTTGAGGAGTAATGTAGAGCGATATACTTGTTGTGGATTGTTTCAAGTATTTGTTTTGTCGTCTTCACCACTGTAAGGTTATATTGTTCACGTGATTGACTATTCTTCCGTGAGTTTTATAACTTTGCATTCTAATTATTTTTCTGATATTGTTGGAGTAAGTTGATAAATAGATTGTTATGAATAACTTGTTATTTCAGAGTAATTTGTTCACTTGTACTATTCATTGTTTACGAGTTTCTACTTTTCTCTAACAACTAACAATTTTTGAAGTGCAAGCAAGGATTTGTGGCTTGGCTATATATTTCATTAATTAGTTTTATAAAAAGAGGAAACCTAATTATTCAAAATTCTCATCAAAGGAAAAAATAACAAAATCATTTATGTATAACTTACAAACACATAATCAGAGAACATGACACTCCAAATGTCAATCATACCCCATAAATTTAAAAAGAAAAAACGAGTTTTCGGTATCTAATCGTTTCTTCTTGAATTGAATAGAAACAAAAATACCCACTCTCATTTTTCGGAATTGGAAGCCCAACCCAAATTGTTTTCTGTTCAATTCAAGACATCACAAGTGAAACAAAACATAGGATAATCATTAAAATTATCATTTCTCAAGTGCCAAATTTTAATTATGAGACTAACCCATTTGAAAAAATCTAGAGTTAATTAATGGAGCCAATTACTGACCTCTCGAATCTTGATCAATCATGGCTACAGAAGTTGTGATCATTGTTGCATTCGCTCCCATGCTCATGGCAAGTGAAGGATGGGAGGAAATGAATAAACGAACCTATGAACTTGGAGTCATTCTCTCTTATTCTTCTTCTTCAAACTTGAGAACTACAAATGACTACTCTCCTTACAAAATTATAATTCATTTAAAAATACTAATTCATGAAAAAAATATTTAATTTAGCTTTATAACTCTTGCGAAAATAAATCTAACATGTCGCTTTCCCTACCTAAACTTAATACTTTAAAGGTCCTATCAATAACCAAAAACCAACCAACGAACAATAGCCAAAATCTCTCAAAATATATTTTAAAAGTGTTTTAACCACTAGAAAATCGAGAAGGCAATAAAATAGACATATCCAGATGCACAAGCAACTTGTTTAACACCTGCACAATTACACAAGTTTCCATACCATTAAATTATAAAATATCAATCAAATGAAAAAATGAGGAAATTCATTAAAGACCTGGGAAGAATATTCTTGGATGCGGCATTTAACCGTAATTAGCTAATATCTTTAAACATCACATACAAGATTTACAAGAAAAAATAACCATTTGAACAAAAATCACTCAGAATTTTGTCAAATTTCAATCCCTTTGCATGCTTCCAGAAATTTGTTTGCTTACATCTTATCACACTGCAAGTTACTTTGTCTACAACATATCACACTAAAAGTTACTTTGTTCGTGACATATCGTACCAAAATTTATTTTTTTTGTGACATATTGCACTGAAAGCTACTTTTTCTGTGACATATCATATTGAAAGTTACTTTGTCCATAATATATCGCATTGAAAGCTACTTTGTTCATGACATATCACATCATGCCAAAGTTTACTTTCGTGCAATACATCACATCTCCTTAAAGTTTCTTTCCATCCAACACATCACACTTTTTCATTGCATGAACCAAAGCTTTTCTTTCTCCCAATGTATCGCAAAGAAAAAAATTTGGCTTGTGATGTATCGAATGGATCAAAAGTTTCCACTTGCGTAACAAATTGCTCGACAAACCTCTTTCGGTGCGACATATCGCATTGTGTCAAAGTTTTGTTTCATGCGACATATTGCACTTCCTCAAACTTTCCTTCACCACAACAAACTTTTATCATATCGCACCAAAGTTTTGTGAAATGTGATACACATGAGGCAAGGTATTTTATGGTTTGTGTCATCCAAAGTTTTCAAAAGGCACTTCATTCCAAAGTCTTAGAGGGCACATAAGAAAAAACTTATCACACCACACCCAAAGTTCTTAGAGATGTGACACATCGCACCAAAATATTTTAAAATGTGCAAAATAACACACAAAGTGTAAAGTAGTACAATATGGCATAGCTCGCAAAAGTTTTAAAGGTTGCAACACAAGACTTATCGCACCAAGTTTTAAAGTATAATACATATAACTTATCGCATCATCCCGGAGTTTAAATAGATGTGATATAGTGGAGCTAAAGTGTATGTTTTCATTTCAAATTGTGTATGGTGCTCATCCTAAAGGAATCTTGGACTTAGTTGATTTCCTTATAAAACCATATATATTCCAAGATGTTACAAAGTACATCAACAAGTTAAGCACAAATTACAGTGAATGAATGAACAATATAAGAAAAGTGTTGATTTGCATAAATTTGGCATAGTAAAAGCAATGAATTAATAGACTTTCAAACTAGTATTAAAAATATTGTGATCTAATTTTAACATTCCAATTGCAATAAAGGTAAAGGTAATGTGGGTGAGGTTCAATTAATTGAATTTAAAGCAATTTTCTACCATATATTTTCATGCCTTATGTTCTAACATTGGATATGGATAACTATATTGGTGTCTTCACAACTAGTTACTAGATTCGTCATAGGGGTATATATGTGATCTGATTTTAACAATTCAATTGCAATAAAGGTCATTGTGGATGAGGTTCAATTAATTGAATTTAAAGCAATTTTCTACTCTATATTTTTATGTCTTGTGTTCTAACATTTTCTTTATCCTTCATCTAAGATGCAATTCCATTATATATATTATAGCATTATCCTTAATGTGAGATGCAATTCCCTTAGATAAGCTCTAACATTGTCCTTGGTTTCATATACAATTCCCTTAGATAGGTTCTAACATTATCCTTCAATTGACATGAATTTCCCTTAAATTGAGTGACTTTGCATCTTTGTAGTTTCCATTTTGCATGCCCTTCAATGGAATTTGAGAGAGTCTAACAATCGTAATATTGATACTAGACTTGCTTATAAACATTTTTTGGATCCTTGTAGTCATTATTAAGCCATAAAAGTGTTAGTGATTGAAATTTTACAAAATTTATCAACAATTTTAAAAAATATAAAATGTTGGTAATATTTTATAAATATTTAAACATATTTTTATAAATTTGGAAACATTAAATTAAAATATGTTTGTTTTTTAGAAATTATAATGATTATGAGTTTTAAGAAGAAATAGTCAAAAAAATAAAAGTTAACCATTAAATTAATATACATATAAAGATAATTGTCAATTGGGTTTAGCTTGGGTGGTTGGGAGTAATGATTGTTATCCTCCACACCTAGGTTCAACTCCCACAAGTATCATGTTGAGTTCTTAATGAGTACATTATTGTAATTGCTTCAAGCTCTATTGTTTACCGGCCTTGCGCCTTGAAGATTCCAAGATTTACTTTGGGTTTTATCCTTGAAATGAGGGGAAGTACTCAAGGGTTTTCCCCGGGCATTGTAATTTGGAAAAAAAACAAATATAGTAGACAATAGTAAATAAAATACAAATATAGTAGTTCAGCGAAAAACAATATTAATTTTACACATATAAATTGATCTCTCTAATTAATTTTCCCAATGTTGTTAATTTTGCACACATAAATTGATATTTCTAATTAATTTTCAAACCTCACACATAATACACACAGACCTATATGCACACATAAATTGATATCTCTAATTATTTTTCCCAGCGCTATTATTTTTGCACACATAAATCAATATTAGGGGCTCAACAACAAGAGCATCATATAGACCCATTTAAGAGCATCACATGTCACTTACAAAGAATTGAACCTAGATGAGGAGGGTAACAACCATTCTTCCCAACCACCTAAGCTACATCCAATGAAAAAATACTTCCATACATTATAAAGATAATTTGTATAATTTTATATTAAAATATTAAACTCTAAGCTATTGCTTTTATCCTTGGTACAAGAGTGTTTCGACCACCTTTCTTATTTATTTAATTTAATACTTAATAATGCAATAAAATGATGGCTCACATGTCAAAGTTGTTCTCATGCGTAGTGATGGTGTCTTTTTAGTGCCAATTGCTTTCTGATACATAGTGGAATCAGATTCGCATCAACTCATGCAAATTACCTCAATAACCTTGCTCAACCTTGCTCAACCTCAGAACATTTGGATTTATATAGTGGAGATTTACTGAGTCATACCTACGAAGCTTTGCAGCCAATATTTTCACACAAGTATGCTGCTTGATCAAGCTTTATTTCCATCTTCTCTCACATCAAAGGTTGTTTAATGCTCTGAGTTGTTGCTTGAGCTAATTTAATGCTATGAGTTGTTGATTTTATCCTTGCTACGAGAGCATTTCAACCACATTCATCTTCATATAGTAGATATTTGTTGTTGATTAGAAAAATAAAATAGTTTGCTAAGTAAGTTTCAAGTTGTTATTTTGCTGATGATTTGGTCTGCCATTTCAACTACTGAGACTTCACTCTACTTTGTTAATGAACTATATTATACTGTGGCATGGTTACCTTATTTTCTCAATTTCAAATGCTTATTTAATGTTTAATTATGCTTATTTAATGTTTAATTACATGTTTTTTAGTATAAATTTAAGATTTATTAATATATACATATCATGTATGAGAATCTCCACATTTATTATCTGGTTTTGTTTTAATTTTGATAAAAAAAAATTAGCGTAGAACTTGACCGAGGGTGACTCCAAGTGATGGAATCCATACATTACCTCCAAAATAATATTATATACAATGATCTCAACTTTCAAATTAACCTAATTGTACATTGATTACTCTTGAGAGCTAGTAGCAAAATCAATGGTTAACTTTACACACATATTAAAAATGGACAACCTAAACTTTCACATGCTTTATATAATTCACAAAGCTTTAATTCCACATATTGTCATAGGATAAATATACCTTATTAGGTTGTATCTCATAGTTATCACCGTAGCATTGTCCAAAATAATTATATTACAAATATTATAACGAAATCCCTAAGTTTCATTGAGTTATTATGGTCATGCCGAGTATTAGCTCTGGGCCAATTTTTCTTTAGTGTGGCTTTAGAATAGGAAGTTTCAAATAATTTTGAGATTTTATGTAAAAAAATTAATTAGATATTCTTCTGATTCGAGAGATTTTTGCCTTGAATTTGTGTGGTTTTTTTCTTTCATTCATTTGAACAGTTTATGTTGTTGGATGCCAACTGTAGTGAAGAAATGAAGTTGGTAGAATAGCCGTCTAAATAGGTTCTTTAAGTAATAAAATTGTAAAAATTATACTCTAAGCTTTAGTGTCCAAAATAGAACATTGAGATTTAATCGGGTATCTTATCGAAATTAATGTATTTCAATGGTAAAGAAATTTATACAAGCAAAATACGACATAATGTTTTTATTAGGGTTTTACTATGCCCTATGCTCATGATGCTTTTAAACCATTTAATCCGAACAAGCTCATAAACTAGTGAAACTAATTTTTGAACATGATACCCATGGTTTCTTCTCGCTTTTTCATTATCTATTTTCGTTGAAATCAAATTGATTAGAAAAACTCATTCATTCATGGCCATATTTAGAAGAAAAAAAAACACAAAACATAGTATTTTAGGCTTGTAGTTGTTCTCGATTAGCCTTAAACTAGATCTCAAATCATAGTATAAGCTTCAAAAGGCCTTTTCCAGAACATTCACGGACTACACTAACTCAATAAATTAAGAAGGGATCATGTATGCCTCTAGCATGTTCTGCATGAGTTTTTTCAAATAAGAAAATAGGTGAGAATCAAGCACATAATAATAAGATATACAGTAAGGAAAAAAATTAAATATGTTTGGAACCAAATAAATCTAATAATTGTCTTGTTTTGTTATGTTCATTTGTCAAACTTGTTTTCACCTATGTTGGGGAATAAGGTGGAACATGACACGAAACAAAGAAAATAGTACTACAGATAATCAAAGAAGGGAAATGTTTTGAAGAACAAAGGTGGCATCTAAAGGCACCGTTACAACACTTAAGCACAACATACTGTGATCAGAACATCACAGTGCATATTGCACATCTTGATCTGCATGAGCTATTGTGCAATCTCAATTCCCATTCGTCATATTGATAATGACCCAAAGGGTCATCTTTTATAGTCTTAAGATCTAACTAACTCTCATAGAATTCAGAAGATATTGTCCGCATATAACCGTCAACGGTTAGAGTTGACTCCATAAAAATTTACTCTGTCAGGTTCGCTCGGTAGGACTCAACCCGATCGACTATCCATCCAACTCGTAGTCGATTGTTGGGTTGTTCAATCCGCTGCCTAACTATCTTTGATTGTTGGTCGACTATTCGACCGACAGGAATGTCGACTACCCGACCGACTCATATGATGTGTTGCTTGATTGCTCAACCATATGTATCCAGATGAGGGTCGACCTCTTGACCGATTGAACCCATGAGATGTGTGATGAGTCATCAATGCTTGATGTCCTAACACTCCCCGGTTAACACACAACTTTGGAGTTCGAGGAGGTGAAATTACATCACTAGATCACCACCCCATAATTGCAGCTTCATGAAGCTCAAGCAAAGTGTAGAGTTTGACAAATATGGCTTCAGCTAAATGTTTGGTGACGATATCAACAACTTGATCTTCGGTGCGACAATGTTCAAGAGAAACAACATTCTCATGAGCTAACTACCTCAAGTGGTGAGCATGGAGCTCAACATGCTTCATCTTATTGTGAGAAACGAGATTGTCAGCAACATGTATGGCACTTTGATTATCGTAGTAGATGGTAGTTGAGGTCTAAACAGGGAAGGCCAAGTTCACCCAAAATTTGGTGAATCCAGACTGCCTTAGTACCTGCTTGAACAACTCCACGATATTCTTCCTCTCTAGTTGACAAGGAGACTACCTTTTGTTTCTTGCACGACCACACCAAAGGTCCAATGCTATAGTGAAACATATACCTAGAAGTGGACTTCCAATCATCACCATCACAAACCTAGTTGAATTTGGTGAAGTCGATGAGAAAATCTTAACTACGACAATATTTGATACCAAAATGAGTGGTACCCTTTAGATAACGAACAATTTGTTTGACTTCCTTCCAGTGGCTCTCTTTGGGATCTTGCATGAACTGAGAAACAACACTAACAACAAAGGATATATTAGGTCGACTATGAGTAAGATAAATAAGGTTTCCAACCAATTGTCAATAAAGTGTATCTTCGACAGTAGGTGTTGACAAGTTTTAGTAAGCTTCACTCTAGACTGAAAAGGAGTGGCACAAGGTTTGCAATCAACCATCTTAAAAAGTGTCAACGAATCCATTACATATTTAGACTGAGAAATGAAAAAACCATCATATAATGGTAATACTTGAAGACCTAAAAAATAATGCAGAGTGTCGAGATCTGTCATATCAAACGATTTGACAAGTTCTTTCTTCAATCTAAAGAGGAGAGCATTATTATTGTCGGTAATGATCATGTCATCAACCTATACAACAACAATCAGAGTGTATTCATTGGAGTGGAGAACATACATGTTGTGATCATATTCACATTGTTTGAAACCAAGTAGAAGAAATAAACTGTTGATCTTAGCATACCAAGCCCAAGGAGCCTGCCTCAAACCATAAAGTGACTTCTTGAGCCGACATACCAAATTGGAATCCATCACAAAACTAGGCGGTTGTTCCATGTAATTTTGTTTTGATAGGTCTCTGTGAAGGAAATCACTCTTCACATCCATTTGATGGATCTGCCATCCAAAACAAGAAGCAAGGGAAAGAATCAATTGGACAAAGTTCATCTTTGCAATGGGGGAAAAGATTTCAGTGTAGTTGATTCCTTCTTGTTCAGAAAATCCCTTTGCGACGAGGTGTGCTTTATGATGCTCAAAAATACCTTCAAAGGAAAATTTGGTCCTGTAGACCCATTGACACTTCATAATGTTCTTTCCGTGCGATCGAGGAACCAAGTCCCAGATATTATTCTTCGACAAAGAATCAATTTCAGTTTTCATTTCCTACTCCCATTCATATCGGCCTTCGACATATGAGTAGGTAACATGGTCAAAGGTTTCAAGGACATGAGTCATCAAGTAAACGTTGGCATGTTGCTTTTGACTTCGAGTCTGTCATTCGCAAGTGCCATCTTCGACATCAAATCCAGCGGCTTCAATTGTATTTATATCCCATCAAGGTAGAAAAGAAATATATGAACCATGGTTCACTTTATCAGGTCGATCAGAAGTTGGTGTATCTTTAGCTAACAGACTAGTCGAAACAGAAGATGTCGGACTAGTTGACCCAGAGGGCGACGATTGAGTCGAAATAGGCAGAAAATTTGAAGGACTGAAGAGAAAAGCAGAAGAACCAGTGTCCAACACAACATCAAAAGGATCATCCTGTAACAATCTAGAGAAGGCATTCAACAACTTGACTCTGGAATACTTCTCATCAAACCAAACATTACGTCGAACAATAATTTTCCATTTGGCGGGATCAAATAGTCGATAGGCTTTCGACTCTTCAAAGTATCCCATCATGATACAAGCATGACTTTTGGCATCCAACTTCTTCTGACAGTCATCAGGAATGTGGGCCCAGGAAACACATCCAAACACATGGATGTGGTCAACAAAAGGATTCTTCCCATACCATTGTTCGATTGGAGTCATGGAAGGAACAACTCGAGTTGAGATGTGATTGAGCAAATAATTGGCACAATACACTGCTTCATCCTAGAAGTGAGGAGGAAATTCTTTAGCCTATAGAAGACATCTATCCATTTCTACCAATGACTGATTCTTCAATTATGCAACTCCATTCTAATGAGGTGTGTGTGCAAGATACCAGATATATAAAATATGCAGAACGGAAATGAAATGCTAGAAATGACAGAATAACAGTAAAATATCCAGCATAATCTTCACAATACACAGAAATGATATACAAAATAGCAACAGAAAGAACACTTTGATTCAGATAGCAATGTTCACAGGCCTCTTCGAGGGGGAAACCTCCAATCGAGCAACGCTCTGTTACAATAATCTCCAAGATAGGGTTTTCATACCCTTGACCCTTATTTATACTAAATATGTCTATTAAGAGAAGCATCTAGAGGAAGATCCTTCTAGAAGAAGAAGCTTCTATTAGGTCTTCTTACATCCGCCTTATTCTAT
>JZKD02S1784948.1:78208-102670 GCA_000966675.3 Picea glauca | reverse complement strand
TTTCCCTGTAGGGGTTTTACCACGTGAAAACATCGGTGTGTTGATCTTTGATATGGTTATGTGAGTGGTTACTGAAGGTGTTCGTCCTCTGTTGGAATACCTGTGTTGTCGAACACATTAGAGTTAGAAAAAATTGTCAGATCATCCAGATAAATGACAATGAATTTATCTTTCTCTCCAAAAAATGTTTTATCCATGGCTCTTTGAAAAGTTTCACCTGCATTCATCAAACCAAAAGACATTTTTTCATATATAAAGGTTCCCCATGGAGTAGTAAACACAATTTTTTCTTTATCATTTTCATGGACAACTATTTGATTATACCCCAAAAATATGCCAATCATAGAAATTCTATTTTCCCCAACCACCTTTTCAAGAATACGATCCATTTTTGGAAGAGGATAATTGTATTTTAATGATGACCGATTTAAATTTCTAAAATCAACACATAGTCTTATTTCTCCATTCTTCTTTTTGACATGAACCAAATTGGCTACCCATTCAAAGTATCTAAGTGGTACGATAATTTTTGCATCAAGAATATTTTTAACCTCCCTTTCTATGATAGGAAAGATAATAGGATTAATATGTCTAATCTTTTTCTTGAAAGGATTGACACCTGATTTTAATGGAATCTTATGCTCAATAATATAAGTATCATAAGTTTTTAAATCTTCGTAGGACCATGCAAAAACCTCTTTATATTCTTTGAGTAATTCAATATATTTTCTCTTCAGTTCAATGGGAAGATATTTAGTCAACTTAACAAGTTTTGGATTTTCATTTGAACCCACATTACAATATTCAACTTCTTCAAGTTGAGGCTGCAAGGTAGATTTCAAAGGGATGTCATTTTGATCGAACAATCTTTCTAATGGAATGAGACCTTTTGGAATTTGATTATTTTTTAGCAAGAGAATTTTATGATTTGCAATCCTATCTTTGAATTTCTTCAGATTTTCTCCTTCTTGCATAATCCAAATTGGATCATTTTGATTCTCCTGATCTATATGGGTTTCAGAAAATTCGTCCACCATCTCCAAAAATTGCCTTATTTGTTCATCATCTTCAAAAATTTGCCAATAGTGAACGTTATTTGGAATTGAAGGTTTGTGTCGCATGTCAATATGATATTTCAACTTTAGAAAAATTGGTGGAATAAAAGTAGTTGATGCTTTAGCTAATGAATCTCCTTGTTGATTATGCAATCTAGGGATAGCATGAATATTGAAGGATAAGAAAAAGTTCTCAATCAAATCCCATGAACAATTTCTATAAGATCTCATTCTAGGATGTTTAGCTTGATATTGTTGTCTTACCTGTTTAAAAATAAGCTCTACATCTCCATATACTATCAAATGTTTGATTTTTAGTTTTATACCAGCGTCTAGTCCTAAAATTAAAGCTTCATATTCACATAGCTTATTTGTGTAATCAATTTCAAATTGCAATCTATAGGAAAGATGAATGTAATACTCATCGTTTGGTGCCACAAATAGTACTCCAGCTCATGCTCCTTCCCAAGAAGAGGCACCATCGCAAAACATTTTCCACATCCCATGTCTAATATTTACATTTTCTTTTGGAGCTTCTATTTTTTCATTTCCGTTTTCTGCACAAACTTCAAAATCATCATCAATAGATAAAATACAGTTTCCTAAGTCATGATAAAAAACACATAATGGATAATTATTAGGGTTTTTTGGATCACTTACTGTGAAGGCCAGTCTAGTCTCTCTATACAATCTGGTAAATTGTCCACCAAAAATAGGAATTGTGGCAGATGTCATGTCTAACTAAACTGATCCTCCTAACTTTGCACCCCAAGATCTTGATAAAATCATATCATGTTTTTCATGTACATCAGTTACTACCACATCCATAAGAATACTTTTAACTGGAATTTGGGCCAAATTTAAAACCAAATCCTTTATCATACCTAGACACTTAACATTCCTGAAATTAAAAGAGTATAAATATGGATAAGTTCTGGTAATTTGCAAGCCCAATTTTTCCATTATTATTTTCGACACCAAATTGTGTGAAGCACCTGAATCCAACATACAGTTATGTAATAAATGATCGTGCACAATAAGAGTGATATAAAATGAAGCCACCGAATCTTTTTCATTTTCAATATGAGTTCCAAACATGATCGTTGGATGCTCATCCTGGAGGTTAATAACATCATCTTAACTTTCTGCATATGAAAAATTAATTACTTTTGAAATCTGCTTCTTATAAACTAGATTTCTGGCAAGTTCAATCAAACGGATTGGAATTTTAATCTTATTCAATTCATTCTCTATATTGAAAATGCCAATTGATTTTTCTAACTCTTTGGTTTTCACTTCAGCTTCTTTGCTTTCCAGATTTTTTGTTTGTGTTTCCTTTGTTTCAACTTGCTTTGTTTGAGAAGCTTATGCTTCAACATGTGATTTTGACAGTAATGCTTCATTTACTTTATTCCATGCCAAGAGATTTTTTGGTGGATTGGTAGTAGAAATCTTATCTCTTGGCCTCAAATCATATTTATTATGAAGCTCAACCAATACCGAATCGACAAGATCTTTATATTGTGATGTAGGATCTTCCAAGTTATTGATATTTTGCTCATCAAATAATGATCCAGAATTTAAATATTGTTCTTATTCTTGTTGAGTTAAATGAGCTTCAATATCATCATCACTAAAATTGTTTATATCCTCGTCTAATTCATCATATTCTTGAACATCATCTCCCTGTATAAATTTTATGTTTTAAAAGGGGCCCAAATCTTTTGTTCCTCATTCTTAATTTTCCTCTGTTGAATCTGAGGTTTTATATTGAGGTTTCTCTTGAATTGAATTAGATTTATAACATAAGAATCAGGTTTGGCTTTCTCAATTTCCATCGTGAAAATTTTATTTGATAAATCTTTAATGATTTTAGCCATCTCTTCCATCTTTTCCTCTTGTTTGTTTCTCCCAGAACTGGAGGGTCCTCTTTGTTCTTTAAACCTTATAGGTTCTCTTATTCCCACCTCAACCTTTGTTTTCAGTTTTCTTGATGCCATCATATTAGATTCAATTTCATTAGCATCATATTGCATCCCATATAGTGTTGTAGCTCTTCTTTCCCTTAAAAGTAACACCAAGTCATAATCAAATGCCCCTGCAAAAGTGACTTTATCATATGACTGGGAAGGTTTAACTTCGGTTGGGATCTTGCTATACAGTTTATTGAATCCTTGGATAAATTCAGAAACAATTTCAGAGGATTTCTTCCTTAAGGCACCAAATTCAGCTAGATAATATAAATGGTCTTTTTTCTCACCCCACTGTCTTAAGAAAATAACTTCTAAATCATCATATGTTGCGATGGAATATGCAGGAAGTCCCCTAAACCAAGTTCTCACTTGTCCCTCAAAATTTTGTACAAACAGTCTCATGTAAACATCTTCATGTTCAATGCCAAGTATATCAACAAATTGATAAAAACATGCTATGTGTTTTATGGCTGTTAAATCCCCTTCTCCCATGAATTTAGGTAAACTTTTCATATAGTTATCAGGTAAATCACGTAGAACTACGGGAAGGGCCAATGAAGCATATCAAGTAGCAACTTTGGAAAATATCCTTGGAGGGGGTGGTGGTGGATTTACTTGTCCACCGCCTCCTCCACCTCCTACACTAGCCATCGATAGTTTTGGAGAAGAAATATGAGGGATGTAATGTAAATTATCAAAGATTTGAAAATATTTTTCACTAGATCTCTGATTGCTCCGAGAAGGTAATATCATAGACCTGCTAGATAATCAAAAGGTGATGGATCTTGTGATAAGGATGTATAATCAAACTCAGGAGGGAAATTTGAACTAGAACTTGGTATTTCAGATCGACTATATGAGTAGATGGGGGAAGTGATAAGAGATGAACTTGAGTACAAAATATGATCTTTAGGATTTACAGGGATAGAAACTTTTATTTCAGGAAGACTACGGATAGGTCGTGTGTAGACATCATTGGGTATTAAAGATGTTTCCTTACTCTCATTGGTGAAAGTATCTATCAAATAAAAATGTGTATTCTAAACATTTTCACTCTTTAGATCATATAAGTTTACTTCGGGAATTTCGACCTCTAGATTTTCTTATTTAATTTTAGGATTACTAGTTGAGGCTTCTGCGGAATGATATTTATTTTGATGTTTTTATTTAGAATTGAGTAAACTTATTTCTTTCATTGAAATCTTAAAATTAACTTGAGTAACCTTTGGTTGATAGACCTTACCTATTGACGCAAACGTTTGCCTTAGATATCCTTTGGTTTTCAACAATTTCTCAGGATCTAAAACTGGCGTAGCCTACTTTTCGTCTGGGTTTGTTTTGGTATTTTTTCGTCCAAATGTCATCTTTTCCAAAATGGAGTTGCTAAGTGAAAATCAAAATGAGCCTTAACCTTGTGTTCAATTCTTTTTTCACCATAAAAAATCAAAGCTAAACTTTGTCGTATTCCCAGGGAAAAATAGTTTAGTTTATCCGTTGCCCGACAATGGCGCCAAAAAGATGTTGTTCTTGAGATTTACTCTAGGCTCCCATAATAATGCCAGTCATCCAAAATTTAAAATATTTGTTTTTTATAATGATTTTCTACCTTCAGTTTTAAGATGGAACTTCAAATAACTTTAATGATTAGAAAACAAAGAGGCAGTATGTTTGTCTTTGAGTTTTTATAAATATTGAAGAGATGAAAAGTAGAAATGTATTAAACAAAATTGTCAAACAAAGTAAGGTATATAATGTTGATAAATATTACCTTATCTGCAATAGAAGAATCATGAAGATCAAATCTTAAAAGATGAATTGAAATGAGGAGATCCACACAGATACAGGTATTTTTTTACTCACAGTAATAACAAAAGAAAAGTTGTAGCTGAACAGACTTCCAATTATATGGACCACAATAGATGTATTACTAAATTGTAGTCTTTCAATATTTAAGAACCATAGATTGAAGAAAATGAGGTTATGACGAAAAATAAATACGCATAAATCACATAACTCAAGGAAATGAAATGTAGAATCTCTGTCTTTTCTCTGAAATTGGCATTAAGAAGTTTCTCTTCTACATTCGGCCAAAAGAATCCCGGATTACATATCCAATATGCTTATTTATACAAAAAAGTGTCTTAACCAAAAGTGGTTAGACTCTTACTTCTATAAACAGAATAAAATCTAAACCGAATTAAAATTACAAAGATTTTGAACATTTGTCCATTTTATGGGATCTCCTTTGCTTGTTGGAAATTCATTATTCCTTTATTTTCTCATGGGTGTAACTGGATTTTGTTGATCCCTATATTGTGCATGCAGATCCAATAATGCAACAACAAACTTGGGGGCTTCAATATTTGCATTGAATTCAAAGGAAAAAAACATTTTTGTGTACCACTGATTGATTTCTTTGAATTTTTATTGTTGCCTATTGAGTGATTTGATGTTGAAAACTTTGTTTCACAAGAAGATCATTTAAGATTTGCAATTCGACATGATTTACTTGTAATATAGCATTTTTCATGTTCTATATGTTTTTCTTTAGGTTCTTTTTTCTCTTTTCAATCTCAACTTGCCCAATGAAAGCATGAATATTACTGATATCAATTTCTGCCATCTCTGAATCAATAGCCAAAAGAACAATAAGATAATATTTGTTTTCTTCTTTATCTAGCCTTTTACTTTCTTCAAGATTGTTTTCTCGGGCTTTTAAGGCTATTTCTCCTTTTATTTGCTCAATTTCTGAAAAAGAAACAAATCCTGGTATATTAAGATTTTTCCTCCTCTCTATAAGTTCTTGAAATTTGGATTTATCCATAATAGATTTCTTCTCTTTTTCATCAATACTTTGTAATGAACCATTGATTACTTGATAATATTTTTGGATAATATCCAAACTTTCATAGAATTTTTTTTGAACAATCTGTAATCCCTCATTTATTTCTAATGCTTGTTTCTTGAAGGCAAAAATATCAATTACTGTGCTTTCAATTGTGACTATTCGAGCTTGCAATTGATTTATGAATATATCTCTCTCAGACACCATGTTCTTACTCAAGTGTCGATTCTGAAAACTTGTCTCCAATTTCTCCTCTAATTGTTTGATATAATGCTCGAAACCCTGTTTTCCTTGATTTATTTCAGAATTGATTTTTTCTCTAGAAATGACTTCTATCTGTTTCATATCATTATGCAACTAATCAATCAAGATATTCTTTTGGTCAAGTTGTTTTCTCAATTGATCCACTAACCATAATTTGGTTGTTGCAAATGCCCCTAGTGAGTCTCCTACTTGCTTTGCAAATTCAAGGTCACTATGTCCATGTCCATCATATACCATTCTCTTCTTCTTTGTAAATACTCCTGCTTTCTATTGAGATTCTCTTCGTATAATAACTTTCCTTTTCTTGTTGAACAAGAAATATGATGAAGGAATTTCTTTCGGTTCAATAGGTGTCAAGTCATCTATATTTATAACCTATGAACAGGGTAAATCAAAACTTGTTGCTAGGGGGGTTAAGGATGGTATGGGAATGGAAAGTGTAGTATATTCCCCTTGATTTGTGATATATTTTACATGAGTTTCAATGTTTGTCAATAACTGAAGAAAACTATGCCCATGTTTCATGAAAGCTTCAAACAATGCTAATGATTCTTGATTATTTTTACCTGTTATGGGTATCCTTGTAATTGTTGTATCCTTGGGCAATATTTCTGGTGTCTTTTCCACTTCTTTAGTTTTGACCTCAGGCAAGTCATATTGCTTGGGATTTGATGATGGTGGAACCTGTGAATTTGGACTAAGACTTTGTTCTACCTTCAATATCTTAGGTAAACTGATCCTTCTGTGCTTTTGGAAGCTGATAAAACCCAATTTTTCTTCTTCAAGAAGACCTTGAAATCTGGATATGACTTCATCATATGATCTAACTCCTCTAAAATGTTTGTCATAAGGTGATTTTTTGTGGATGTATCTCTTCATGTTAAACTAAGCCAACTGATTTTCTACCACCCTATGTGGATAATGCCTCTTGAATTCAATTTCAGATAATTTGATATCATCTAAGGTCGAGGCTTCAACTTCAGCATGTCAAAAATATAATAATGATAATATACCAACATGTATGGGAAAGGCCGGACAAACCCTTTTCTGTGCAACTTTCATTTCTTTAGTGATGCCTATTGAAACTGTTTGATAGGCTACTTCTCTGCAAACAAATCTGTCTGGTAGAAATCTGTGTAGAGCATGTGGAGATGCAAAACAACCAAAGAATCTAATATAAGAAAAACTTTCTTCAATGTACCAGTCTGCAATAGCACCCAAATTCCCGATAATTTGTTCTGAAATTATGGGAGGAGGTTGAACATAAATAGATTCATGGATTGGAATGACCACATTGTGACAAATCTCATAAAAACAATCCTTTGCATTTTCCTCCCATAATTTGGAATGATAGAAGTGTGTAGGTTCAGTGACAATCTGAGTCCAGCTCCAATTCATAAGAGGAAATTGGGTTTTGAAACATATTGTGTCCATAATATATGCAACGATATAGAAAGGATCATGCTCTCCTTTGGATTTCTAGGCTATGTAATCCTCTATTTGTTTGGCTAGGTTATCCGACAACATTTTTCCCCAATCAAAAGTATAACCCTCTACTACTTCATGGATTATAGGAACCCAATCTATAGTAAAATGTGTAGGGATTTTCTTTCCAAACATTCTACAAAGCGTCATGGAAGTATACATAATATGGGCATCATAGGAGGCTATAGAATATATTCCATGGCTAACATCTTTGAATTTATTTTCATTTCCCCACCAAGTTTTTACTATATCATGGACAGTTCTATTGTAACTTACAGATTCATCATTCTCAAACTTGATTATAAATGATGCATTGTAAGTATATTTGGGGTTACAAGGTAATTTGTACATTACTTGAATGTCTTCAGGTCGAAATGAGCCAACAATGGTCTTCTGATGACTATAGATGGTTCTAGTCAGAATATCAACGTGGCCTAGGGCCCAACATATCGTTGTTGTATATGGAAACGGTTTTGGTCACACTGTGACTTTGTGAAGATCTGACTTAGCCACCTCTCTTAGCTTGTTTGCAGTTGACTGATATTCACCTTCGCTTGATTCATGAGAATGCAGGGAATTTTCTTGCTCCAAGATTCCATAAACCTGCTTCCATGATTTAATGACGTCTGTTAGGCGAGTGATAGTGTCTGAAAAAATATATGAATTTGGTTTTGGGTCTTCTAAAAATGGATCTTGCTTCTTCCCTATTTTATGCGGTACCATAATTTCCAAATATCAGTCCTCCTGTAAGAAAAAAAAAATCTATGAGCCTAACTACTGTAGTGAAAGTTCTGAAGGCTAATAGAGAAATGGTGTGAAATTCAAAAGTGTTTTTATTGAATAGAGAACACAAACCACAAATCAATTCTACAATTAATCGAATGATAGGGTAATCATGTCAAATTTGTCAAATTTATTACCTGGCGACTGTAAGATTTTCAAATCCTTTACCTTAACCATGTTAAATATACCTTTAATAATCGTGATTTAATGAAGATAAGTGATTTCGATGCTTCGACATTTGGGAGTTTTGAATGAGAAATGATAAATATCTCTCGAAGGTCGATTTCATGGAACAACTAATCATCCTTTAATTGATACTTTAGTTTCAATTAACCACAATTTATGATTTCTTTAACTTTAAAAACCTTCGAAACTCCGGGACTCCGGAGCTTCGTGGCTTCGTGAGTTTTGCATTTGAAGTGTTCAAAATTACCCCAAAGGCTGAATTCAAGGAGTGATTAATTACCATTAATTACTCCAAATAAAACATGTTTACCCTTTAATCTTCGACGCTTTATAATTTCGGCGTTCCGGCACTTCGACGCTCCGACATTGTTCGGATTTTGTTGATGAATTAATCTTTCAAAGGAAAATCTCCAGGAGTGATGTGGCAATATGACGTCACTTATGATGATGTGTCATGAAAGTTACATGTGTCATCTTAAATCATGTGAATTATATGACCAAGAGTGCCCAAACTGAGTGCATTGTGTCACCACGTGTAAAGAGTTCCAGGTGGCAGAGGACATATCAACTGATTAATTAAAATATTTTGTGGAAATTTAGAGCTCCGGGACTTTGAAGCTTTACGACTTCAAGATTTTTAAGACTTTATACATTTGAGCTTGAACTCCCAAATCACGAAGTCCCGAAGTAAACTTTAAATTATTCGATTGGTTAGAAATTTTTCGATTTTGAAACTCCAAAGTTGCGAGAGTCATCGATCTAGATGAGTGTCAAGTTTTTAATGGCTGATGCTTGATCCACCCTATCAAAATGTAATAAAAAATATTTTAGTTTAAGAAAAGATATTCCTAAAGTTTAAAACTTTATTTGAAAAAAAAAAACAAAAAGAAATTTAAAATTTTTATTTTTATTCGAAAATTTTATTTATGTTCTAACAGTCAAAATCCTAGAAATTTGTATTTGGACTCTGCCATTTTAGTGGAAAGATATAGAAAAATATCATTTTAACAAAATATTTTTTCTATAAAAGAAGAAACACAAGACACTATGAAACTCATATGCTAGAACAAATAAAGATAATTATGAGAAAAGAGTTTTCATATAGGCCATATTGGTTCCAAACCATTGGTAAAGGTAAAACTAGAAAATGATCAAAACTCATTACAAACAAAAGTTAATTTCAAAAAGAAAGATAAAATCATTCTAAATACATTTTCCAATGTGGTAGAAATTCATATTTGTATTATGCCATTTTAGAGGAAATATCTAGGGAATTATCATTTAAACATAACAATTGTGTCTCTAAAAAGAAGAAACACAGGACATTATGAAATTCTTATGCCATAACAAAAAAAAAAAGATAGTGATGAGAAAAGAGTGTGCATATAGGCCATAATGGTTCCAAACTCCTTGCAAAAACTAGAAAAAGATTAGAACTTATTAAAAAAAAGTTAATGGTAATGCAAATGCCACAAGTGCCTAATTTGAAATATACACCACATTCTTATATTGCATTGTAATATGAAGATAACATATAAAGCATTGTGTTCTCCATGAAACTTTGAATGTTCATAAGGTTGTATTTAAACTCTTGACCAACAATAACTTTCATATACTTTCATATGTTGCCATAAGTCATTGAAAATATTTAGACCAGTCATTATCTCAAGCAAGTCTTCTTCAAGTGGTAAAATTGTTGTTCTCAAGTAGAAAAACTTATGGATACCACTAATATTAGGTGAAATTGATGACTAAGGATGTACAGTCCAAGAAAGAAGATTGCTAAAACACTTTGTACTTGCACATATAGGTAAATTTAACAAGAGATAATAAAGATATACTACCCTTCTTTTTTAACCAAATTGTGGACTTAGGACAATGGACATTCTTGTTGCCTCTAACAACTTGAGATAATATAATAAGAATCTAGAACCTTTCAAGCCTCTTTGGAAATGCTATAGCTTTGGGTGGTAATTTTATTTGTGGGAATGAGTATGTATTCCCTTGATCAAAAGAATTGGTGTGTCATATTTTGGAACATAAAACAAAACCACAAGTCCAACATTGCCTAATGAAGAATATGCACTAACCTTCAATGAAATTGTAGACTTTATTTTCAATAACTACTGAATCCATTAGTGATAAGGTAATTTTGTCTCCTCGGTGACTCAAGTATTACCTTAGTGTGTATACATTGAAAAAGCTCTTGTTACATTCTCATCACAAACCATAATCAACATGTGAACTATATCTAAAATAACACTAAAACCACTTTTAAGAGGTTTCTCTAAAAGTAAAGTAATATTATGGATTAATTAATGCAACATTGCAAATATCACTAATTGAAAAATACCATCAAATTGAACCCGTGAGCAATAATACCACTTGTAACACCCCATTGAAAGAACCTATTATCGATGTAAACTATTCAATTCATCCAACAATTTCATCAAAGAAAAAAATTATTATAATAATGCACAACATATTATTAAAAGAGCCTTATTAGTCCACGCCTAAAGGCAGCAGGGACTATTGTAAACAGTTTTCCATTTTTTATTAGCCTCACACACAAATCAAGAAACTTAACCAAAGTTTTATCCTATTATTTTATGAAACACTTTTTCTAAACCTATCAAATTAGTGCAATAATTTTTTTAACCAACATAAAACTTTGATGTCTTATTTGGCCTCATACCAAGGCAAGGGATGAGGCAAGTAGTTTTAAACTTAGGAAACATGGATATCTATTTAAAGTATAGATCACAAGTTGGATTAATGCTACGTTGAAACTTAGCATTAGTTCTAAACATTAAATGTTTATAGAAATGCATAGTCCATTTCCTAACGCTTAGTCCATAAGCATGATGTTTTTGTTTACTTCCTTTTGAAGTGCCACCTACATGTTCGCTTACTTTTGAAGTGCAACTTACATCACATGCAAACTTCTTCGTTGTCATCTCCGAGGATGATATCTCTACACTTCCCTGCCCTATGTAAACTTGTTGGTCTTCCCTATCAGTATTTGGCCCGATCTCTTTCACTGTCAATCATTGGATCACCGAGTTTCAACAGGAACCAGTGGCTTGCCCAAAAGATGCCATGATATTATGTACTTCACTTTTGCAAGATAAAAGGTGAGTCAAATAACGGGCATAATTTATTTTCCTTCACAGTGAAAAGAACAAGCACACCTAACTCTCTACTAGAATACTATAGTCTAAAAATAATATCCTATAATATCCTAGAGTAATATAGTAAAAATAGAATATCCCAATATTCCAAGCCTCTAACTCTACTTTAGGTAAGCAAAGTATCTCATTTGTTCCCTTCCTCTCATAATGTGTTTTGTTATTAGGAAAATGTGCTCAAGGGTATATAAACAAATTTGCATGGAAAAAATCAACAAAGAATTGTTGTACACTTACCATGCATTTCCCTTCACTGAAAATATTTCTTTGAAGTGAACGAGAAGTAATGAGAATTTCAAGTATTTGTTGAAAAGAGAAATTATTAGTATATGTAATGAATTTGTGATAGAATCAACTTTAATTTCCCATTGCTTCTCATGTTGCCCCATTTGTTGAATGTATTAGATGTTGAAGGAAACCTT
Organism: Picea glauca; assembly: GCA_000966675.3. Classification (NCBI taxonomy): domain Eukaryota; kingdom Viridiplantae; phylum Streptophyta; class Pinopsida; order Pinales; family Pinaceae; genus Picea; species Picea glauca. The sequence continues at coordinate 90,469 of JZKD02S1784948.1, read as the reverse complement.
ATCGTCTCTTTGGTGGTGAAAGAAGCAGTACTTTAAGCAAAGGAAAGTAAGTTGATACATATTAGGTCCTTTCCCATGATGAAAGCCTCTATATTTTGTAGTTCAATATTCTGAGTGGAGGAAAACAACTCTGTCGACAACTAAAAACATCAGAAAAATTGTGAAGCTATAATTGATACGAGATAATTGATTTTTGGTTCCAATTATCCATAGTTGCAAGTATAGTTGTGGCCTAATATTCAATCCATCGAATTAAATCTGAGATTTTTGGTGTTTAGAGATGGTTCAATTATCCAAGTTGTGCTAATTACAATGAAAATGACAATACGATTTTTGGTGTTTAGAGATGGTTCAATTATCCAAGTTGTGCTAATTACAATGAAAATGACAATACGCCAGCTCAACTCAATATTAATAACAAAATGTTAAACTAACTCTTTAAATAATTTTCAAAATGTTCTCCCTAAAAAAATTAAAATAAAAACCTAAATACTTGATACTTGAATTTTCCAATTTCAAATTATGATATAAACATATTTGTCTGCTATGATTTTTAAATATGTAATTGCAATAAACCAATTAAGCTCACGAATAAGCCAACCTTTATTACTTTTAAAATCAATTTATTGAATTTTTAAAGCACTTGACATTTGTGTTTACAATGTAAAACATTCATTCACGTTTACATTGTGAAACATTGGTATTATTGATACCATAATTTAAATTCGTGAATCAATTCTTTTGTATTTTTTTATGATGAGTTCAATTGAAAATAAATATTAAGAAACCATCACAGATATTCTGCCTCATAACAGGAAGTAATTTAAACATCTCTTAAGTTCCGCAGGTCCGTGAGTTGGAGAAAGTTGTTGATGTCCTCCTCATGTTGTTCATGGTTCTACTCTTCCAAACTGGGAATGTGACTTGGAATAAGGTTCAACGCCAATGTCTCGTCAATTGACGACAATTGTTGGGATTTGGTGACAATGAATTCTTCTAATGATGGATTTGGATCTTATTATTCTGCGTTGGTTGCAACTAAATAGACCAAGTTAGAATATGGATAGGGATTGCATTTAATAATCAGTTTCTTGTAAATGTATATATAATAATAATAATAATAATAATTTATTTTTAAGGTCACGGCCAAGCTAGCACACCAAATTGGTGTATGAGACCCCCTTGTTTGTGGGACAAGGGACCCCCTCTGCCCAGCAATTTGACTGGTAAAGTCTACGAAGGTATACATACCCTACCCCCCTCTGGATTTGAACCTGTGACCTCTTAAGAGGAAACACATGTTCTTAACCATTAGGCCCACTCAGGCTGTAAACCCGTAGATGCAAAAAAAAAAGAAAAAAAAAGAGTCAGAGTAAGAACTTGCAAGTCAGTTGTAATCGTCATGATCTGAATAATAAGACAACCAATGTCTATGTTGGTGGACGTAGCCCAACATTTGGGTGAACCACGTGAAATCCCTGTGTCTATTATTAGTGTGATTGTTAATTATCATACGTGAATTATGTTTTCCACATTTACAATTCTAACAAGTGGTATCAAAGCTGGTTGGAGGAGCGTCAAATTCTCGGAAAATCCGCAGGAGTGAAATCTGTGTGAGGTACGTCGAGTTCAACATCGCCACAGGTCCCTCCTTTGGAAGGGTACGACATCATACTGGTCAGACTTCACGCAAGTTCGAAAACCTGGAATCGTCGCAGTCCAGGAGTGCGGTACAATGCATAGACTCTTTAATATCGCCGCACTCCAGTGGTAGCGAGAGGTGCAGTGACTCCTTAAGATAACGTTCACATGTTTTTTCTTCTTGGAAAAGTTAAGGTATTTTTATAAAAGCGTGAGTAAAGGTTTATTATTAATAAAAGCTTGAATATGCAAGTCACATGTGTGGATGAATGAAGTAAAGGTTTTTTAATTGAGTAAAGGTATAAGGTAAAAAGGTAAAAGCTGGAGGAATTGGAGGAATTAAAGTAAAGGTTAATTTTTTATTAAAAGGTTTTTTAATTAAAAAGTGAATTTTTAGTAAAAGGTTTTTTATTAAACCTTGTGAAGTTATTCCTCCACATTATTTTTTAAAAAGGTCTTGGTTATTATAAGCAGTGATTTGGGCATTAGGAGATTGTGTGCTAATGGATAAGATGCAGAGTTTGAAGTTTGAAGTTGAAAGGTCCAGTGGTAAAAGCAATTTTGAGCCCTAGAAGCTCAAGATGCAAGATTTACTGGTGCAACAAGAGTTGCAAAAAGCATTGGCAGGCAAGTCAAAGAAACCAATAGCCATGACGAATGAGGAATGAGAAGATTTGGATGCAAAATCTCTTAGTACCATTTGTTTATGTCTGGCGGATGATGTTCTATTTAATATCGTAGGAGAGGATACAACATCAGGCTTATGGAGCAACTTGGAAATTCTATATATGATGAAGTCCTTGACGAGAAAAATCTACTTGAAGAGACAGTTGTACAGTTTGCGGATGAAATAAGGTACTAAAGTTGCTAGCCATTTAAATACCTTCAATACCCTTATAGTTCAATTGACTAGTATGGAAGTTAAATTCGAAGATGAAAATAAGGCTATTACACTATTGTGTTCATTGCCTGAGTCTTGGGATAATCTAGTCACCTCTATTAGCTTTAGCTCGGCAAATGTTTTAGATTATGACTCTGTTGTGGGAGCTTTGTTGGCTGAGGAGATGAGGAGAAAATCTAGTAAAGAAACCTCAACTTCAGAGGCAATGCTGGTCAGAGGTCGAACTAAAGAGAAGAATGAGAGAAGTTTTTCTCGATCTAAGTCAAGACACAGAAAGGGTAAAGAAAAATGATGGTACTGTGGCAAAACGGGACATCTCAAGAAAGGTTGCTGGAAAATAAAGGAATATGAGGAAAACTTTATGAAGGAAGCAAATTTGGTTGTAACAAATTCAGGTATGACTGCTCAAGTTTTATCTGTTTCTAGTAATTTACAATATCAAGAAGAATGGTAGTTAGATTCAGGTTCCTCCCACCACATGTGCTCACATATAAATTGGTTCATTTCTTACCAATCTGTTGATGAGGGTGTAGTGTTCATGGGAAATGGTATTCCATGTAAAACTATTGGGGTTGGCAGTATTAGAATCAAGATGTTCGATGGTATTGTTAGGGAATTAACGGATGTTAGATATGTACCCGAGCTTAAGTCAAATTTTATTTCATTAGGAATGTTGGATTCTTGTGGATATAAGTATACAGGTCAAGGTGGAGCACTCACATTGTCGAAAGGTAATTTAGTAGTGATGAAGGCAACAAAGGTTGATAACCTTTATAAGATGGAAGGGAGTATTGACGTGGCATCTGAAGTGACAAATGTATCTTCTTTTTTATGGCAGAAGCATCAAGGTCATAAGAGCAAGAAATATTTGCAGGTACAGGTAAGCAGTAAATCATTTCCAGACTTAAAATCTTTGTTTCTAAATTCCTGCTTGTTTTATATCTCTGCAAGTTATGATGGTGGTATAAAGGTATGTTGTGTGTGGGATCCTACTTCTCACAAGGTCATCATTGACAAAGATATAGTATGTATGGAGAAACCAAAAGGGTTGATTCAAGATCACAACGGTAAATTTGTTTGCATGCTAGAAAATTCATTGTATGGCCTATTGGTACCCAGACAAATATACAAGAGCTTTGAATCCTTCATAGTGAGTCAGAATTTTTCAAAGGGTAGGAATGACTATATAGTTTATAGTGCATTCACAATATTGATGTTATTTGTTGATGATATGCTCGATGCAAGCCGGAGCATGGATAAAATCTGTAAGAAAATGACTCGGGTGGACAAGACAATTCAAATGAGGGATCAAGGAGCAACAAAAAAAATTATGGGCATAGAAGTATACAGAGATGGTAATGGTAAGCTGTGCTTGGAGTTCAATATGAAAATTGTAAAACCAGTTTTTATCCCTGTTGCTTTCCATTATAATTTTTCTTCAGGCATAGGGCTTGTTTATAAAGAAGAAAAGGTTATGTCTCGTGTAAGTTCAGTAGGAGGTATGTTGTATGTGATGAAATGGTTAAGACCAGATGTTTCACATGCTAATGATGTTGTCAGATACGTGACAAATTCAGGTGTTGCAGTGAAATGGGTGCTTCAGCGTTTGAGAAGCACAAATATCACCTATAATGGTTACACTGAGATAGTTTGTGATAATTGCAATGTATATTGTAATACAGGTGTCTTGGATAGAAGGAGATCTATCACTAAATATATCTCACAACACAGTTGTGGAAGACATGTTGGAGGTGGAGTGACCCCTCAAGAAATCCAAACTCGTGCAAGTCACATAGGCGAGATCATGAAACCAGTTTTACTAGAGAAGTTGCAGTGGTGCTTGGCTTCTCTTGGCTTGCAGAAAAGGTGATGAACAAAATGAAGGAGCAAGGTATCAGGTTAATTTCTTTCAAGGTGGAGATTGTTGGGATTTTGTGACAACGAATTCCTCTAATGATGGATTTGGATCCTATTATTCCGCGTTGGTTGCAACTAAATAGACCAAGTTAGAATATGGATAGGGATTGCATTTAATAATCAATTTCTTGTAAATGTATATAAATACATGTAAGCTCGTAGAGGTAAGAGAGAGAGAGAGAGAGAGAGAGAGAGAGAGAGAGAGAGAGAGAGAGAGAACTTACAAGTCAGTTGTAATCTCCATGATCTGAATAATAAGACAACCGATGCCTATATTTGGTGGACGTAGCCCGTGAACCACGTGAAATCCTTGTGTCTATTATCTGTGTGATTGTTAATTATCATATGTGAATTGTGTTTTCCACATTTACAATTCTAACAACAATCTCTCCAAATTTCGGGTGAGGCAATTACATGATCTTGCAAGCAAACTGTCCCCCAAATGCCAACTCAAGTTATTGTTGATGTCGAATGTCACTCAACGACATTTTTTCTTGAATAGAAGTTGATCGTGATGACGATGAATAGACTAATAAAGCATGGACCTTTATATTTGGCTGCAATGAGATAGTAGTCGACTGCAGTAATGATAAAACTATATAATCAAACCATGTGGATCCTTGATATTATAATCAAAGAGTAATGAGATCGTATCTGAATGCAACAATGATAGAAATATATAATTAAACCATGTGATCCTTGATATTAGAATAAAAAATGCATATAAATATAGATATTATATTGTGAAGGAACAATAAATATAATTCAATTATGAATGAATAATAATTGTAACTATAAATAGTATATTATAAATAGTATATTATTGCTAGGGAATCATAGATGAACCACCAATATAAACAAATATTACTTTGTCATATACACTTAATGTTAAGATAATTAAGTCATCTAACTAGTTAATTAACTTTCTAAAATTTTCATTCTTACCTTACAAAATCACAAAATAACATTAATATTGAATTTTACTTCTTACAAAATCACATTAATATTGAACTTTATTTCAATGCTCTCTGAATAGATAATAAATATGTCTGAAATGCATGCACATGATACCAATAACTCAAACCAATTATTTACAATATACATACACAGAGCGAAAGTCAATTCCCTCTAAATAGACCAGTCTGAAATGCTTGCACATGATACCAAAAACTCAGACCAAATTTTTACAATATACACAGAGCAACTATCTCTTAGTTTTTTAAAAATTGATTTATAGAATATGACTACCACTTATAATATTGAACCTTATTTCAATGCTCTCTCAATCGATCCATCTGAAATGCATGCACACGATACCAATAACTCGTACCAACTATTTACAATATACACATAGCAACTCTCAATTTAATTTTTTTAAATACACAAAGAACAATTTCACTTAATTTTTTAAAACTTAGATTTATAGAAATATGAATACCACTTGTCCACTACTTAGTTATGTTGTTTTTTAGTTTTTAATTCTCTCTCAATCGATACGTCGAAATGCATGTACATTGTACCAATAAATAGGACAATGGTTTACAATGTACTATGCAGGGACTAAGTTGCTTTGAAACATATCCTTGATGTGAACTATTCAATTCATCCAAAAGATTTACCAACCATCTCATTTAAAAATATATATAATATTGCACGACGTTATTATTAATAAAATTATAATATTGCATGACATTATTATTAATAGCAATGAATGTAATAAAATAACAAACCCTCACAACAAATTCACTTATATGATATTTAAAGAGGATGAAAAATACGACACCATAGCCAAATCCAATTATATATGCGTTTGGCTATCTATTGCGTTTTTATTACTTGCTTTGGTGAGTAGTGGGAACAAAATACATAGTTTTTTTTTTTTTTTTTTGAAAATTTCTCAAATTATATATTAATATAATTTTGTTTTTAATATAGCGATTTACATTTGCAGTTATAAAAAGTTTGTATAAGATAAAAAAAAAAAAGTGAGATATGTCTGTTGATTGTTTCAGTCTTTTAAAATAAAAAAATAAGGAGAAAGATAATCCAGTGATAAGAAAAATAAGTTGAATAACTTATCAAAAAGATGTGGGGCGATGAGAATGGAGAAAAGAAGGTTGATCTTAAAATAGTGTTTGGAAGAGTGGGGGACCCTCATGTCCATCTATCCAATAGTTGTAGGATAGGATTCCCACTTTTTTCTGAAGTGCTATTTTTGAAAGATGGTTAACAGTTTTGTTGTTCTTGCGATATATATGTTTGTAACTGAGCTTTTTAAAGGTGGGTTGTAACCGTCTAATTCGGTCATTCCAGGCCAAGAGAGATATAGCTTGTAGATCTTCCCTGTTGTTCAACCACTCGATAATGATTCTGGAATCCCCAGGAACCTGAAGGACTTCAATGTGGACTCTGGAAGCCAAGAATAAAGTGGCCCAGGAACCCAAAAGTTTTGCCCTGGTATTGGTGTCTGGGCCACAGTTGAGAGTCCATTTGTAATAGGAGTTTTGTGCAAATTTGATCAACCCTCCAACTCCACTTTGAGACCCGTTGGAGAGCGTCGCTCCATCAAACCAACCTGTATAATTGTTTTCTAAAAATGAAACCTGCAGAGAGCATTGAAGTGGTGGCTTGATGGCAAGAGTGTCAATCCAAGAATTATAAATGCTAAGGGATTTGTAAGCAGTAGCACTGCTAGATGGGGTTCCATGATAAAAAATTGATTTCTTTCTTTCAAGCCAAATACTCCAACAAATGAGGGATGGTAAATGAACGACATTGTGTTCCCTTTGTGCCCAAATATCAAAGCAGTTTTGTAGATTGTTCCCATCCCATTTGGTTTGAAAGTTTAAAAACAAAGCCAATTTTTCCCAAACCTGTTTGGTAAAAGTGCACTTGACGAACAAATGATCTGTAGTTTCTATCTAAGTCGTTTTTGCAGAGGTGGTAGAAGTTTGGCCCTAACCAACCCTTTTTTAGAAGAGTGTCCCAGGTGTTGAGTTTATAAACAGTCATTAGCCAGGTAAAAAAATTGATTTTTGGCGGGATATGCCAGCTCCAGATCTGATATCTCCAGCCTTTTATGTTTGTATGCCAAATTGAATTATTGATTGCAACATAAACGTTTTGAACAGTAATTAATCATGAGCGATCGACCCCTGTCCACTGAGGGATGTCATCTAAATTAGTGAGTTGGATTCCCATTTGCGTGAGATTTGAAAAAAAAAGTTGTCATTCGCGCGAGTACTCTGCATGGAGGCCGAGAGTTGTGCTTGAGATCCAACGATCTGGAAGATTCATGAATTTGGTATAAATGCCAAATATTTTTTGAATGGAGATGCTCTGTCAGCTACAGATAAAATAGAGTCAGCGTCCGTCATACCAAGGATACGATCTCGCCCAAGTTCGATTGTGTGACCCGAGCCTGAGAGCCAGCTAATCCATCAAGTTATCAAAGATTTAGATCTAGTGATATTCCTCCAGAAGAAGGATGTTGATCTGGTGGTGGCCACCTCCGAAGTGAGCCATATTATGACTGTAAAATTGCAAAGATATTTATCTAAAATCACAGAATGCCAAATCCATGGAAAGATCAAAGCTCGCCAAAGTGAATTGGCCGCGAGATCTAGGCTAAAATGAAATAAATTCTGGATCCCCCAACCTCCCTTCTATTTAGGTTTTGACAGAGTTTGCCAGTTGCAAAGATGTTGTCGATGATGTTCAAAACAACCCAACCAGAGAAAGCTAAATATTAGCTTGCGGAGTTTTGAAAGCACTGAGGCTGGAATTGCCTCAAGGGCCATCCAGTACACGACCTGTCCTTCAAGGATGACTTTGATAAGGGTCAATCGGCCTCCAAGAGAGAGCCACCTCGAACACCAGTGCTTCCAAGAGAGAGCCACCTCAAACACCAGTGCTTAGTTCTTTTTTCCACTTTGGCAAGAGCCAGTTCCAATCTGATGGATTATAAGAGTCTGATTTTAAAAGATATCCCATGTATTTGAGCCCCGAAGAAAGTGGGAAGTAAGTATGGGGGAAGATACCTTTTATCTGATCTAAGATGTGTTGTTGTAAGTTTTCAAAGTGAAAGGTAGATTTTCCCCAATTGATAGTCAAGCCTGTGGCGCTACAAAAAATAAATAAGATCTCTTTTATTTCTAGCCATTCTTGAGGAGTACCATATGTCATGATGAGGACATCGTCAACAAACAAAAGATGAAGGATCATGATGGTCCTAGAAACATTAATTCCAGTGATCTTACCTTCAGCCTGTCTAGATTTGAGAAGCAGGTTCAAGGCATCCATTGCTAAGATGAAAAGAAGAGGTGAGAGGGGACAACCCTGCCTCGGTCCTATGCCAATACGGAAGAAGGAGGATGATTCTCCATTGATCAAAATAGAAATATTTTCACCGGCCACGCAACCCATGATCCATTTGATCATTTGTTGATTGAAACCCGTCTGAGCGAGAATCAATCTGAGGAAGTCCAAATCAATGCAGTCGAAAGCCTTTTTAAGATCCAATTTGAAAATAAGTGCTTTGGAGTTTTTTGATTTGATGTTGTGAAGGCACTCCTAGGCAATGCCAATGGCATCAAGGATCTGACGACCTTTTAAAAACCCCAACTGCTCTTTGGAAATAAAGCAAGAGAGGATAGGCTTGATCCTGGTGGCTATAATTTTGGAAATGAGTTTATAACAAAGATTGCAGAGTGCAATAGGCCTATAATTGTCGAAGGAAGAGGGAGAGGAAGATTTAGGAATGAGAGTGATAAAGGTTGAGTTTATAGAGCCAATTACCTTTCCACTAAGTCTAGTATTCTCCACAAGTTCCAGGAGGTCTGAACCAACCAAATAAAAAAAATGCAAGTAGAATTCCATTGTCCAACCATATGGGCCTGGACTTTTGTCCTTGGAGAAGGATTTGAGAGCAGCTGAAATCTCCTGTAGTGTACAAGGACTGTCTAGTATATGAGCATCTTCCCCCGAGATTGCTTGTGGGAAGAGACTAGCCACCGATACAATTGACTGCAGATTCACTGTTGGTTTTTTCTCAAAGAATGGCTGGAAATGTTTAACTGTTGCGGTTTTTAAGGCATGTTGACCATTGTGGATGGTTCCATCCTCAACATTAATCTCCCAAATATAATTTTTTCTCCTTCTAGAGATGACAAGTTTATGAAAATATGTAGTGTTTGATCACCAAGCTTGATCCAATCCGATCTGCATCTATGTTTCCAAGTAATTTCTTCTTTTTGTAAAAGTTGATTCTACTCCACTTCAAGTTCCATTAATAAAAGATTGTCAACACCTATGGCTCCCACACTAATCTCTGCAAGAAGAAGATTCTGAATTTATGAGTTGAGAGTTGATAATCGTTGAGCATTTTGGTGGCGATGTGTGGAAGCCCATGATTTGATTCGAGTCTTTAGATTTTTGAGCTTCCAAACTAGACGATGTTGGATGTTCGGTTCAGATAAGTATTGTGGGTCCTTCCACACTTCAGAAACAATGGAAAGGAGCTCTGCTTCAGCAAGCCATCCTGAATTTAGCTTAAAATGATAAGCAATTTTTTGGGTTGAAGAGTCCAATTGTAGGATGATTGGCGCATGGTCGGACAGAAAGGGTAAGCTTACCCAGGATCAAATCTTGTCCTCCAATGAAATGACTTGTTCTGAAATAAGAAAGCAATCCAGACTCTTGGAGATGGATTCTATGCCCATTCACCCATTGCGCTAAGTAGGTGTCAAAATAACCGGAGCGAGATCTACCAAATGGTGAGTGGTAAAAAGAGAAGAGAAGTAATCTGCCAAGGGATCTTGTGATGAAGAGGCCCCCCAAACTTCACCCACAGAGGTAGTGAGATTAATATCGCCAACAATTATCAAGTTGTCAAGATCAAGAAGGCCCATGGCTTCAATATTCTCCCAAAAAAATTGTCTGTCAGTAAAGGGACCATAAATGTTGAGAAGATTTATCCGATTTTTTGTGATGCAGCTAGTTCGAGATAGTAAAATGCCTCCACAACAAAGGTAGGTATTGAAGACAAATTTTTCAGGGTTCCAAGCCACTGCTAAACCCCCAGAGGTGCCAAGTGAGTTGACAGAACAGATATGCCAATTTGAAAGAAAATGGTTGAGGAATAATCTAGCATTTTTGCTATCGAACAATGTTTCCTGTAGAAATATGATGTCCGGTGAAATCTGAGAAAGAAGTCTTCTGAATGAGGTATCTTTTAGGTGGCCTCCAACCCCTATGATGTTGAGGGAGAGAAATATCATGGCTTTGATATTGTTAGGTATTTCATGCCTCTAAGCGCCCCAATATCAATGGTTGTATGTGTAGATATCCCGAAGAGTGATGGCGGAATGCCCTCCTTGCGACGGGCACTGTGGGTTTTGATTGGAGAGTGTTTGAACCCTCTAACTCTTGACTAGGTGTAGTCTTTGCCCTGTATTGTAGAAGAGGATTCAACTGAGCCCGGACCAAAATCTGATGCAGGCTTGTTGTGTAGTGTTGGGCCCAAAATAGTAGGCAAAGGTGTTGGTGTTAAGACTTCTTTGTATGATGGAATGAGAGAGTCAAGTACTGCACCAAGAGCAATTTCTCCAGGCTCAGATTCACTCAGTCCTAGAAGGCAGTACAAATCATCATGTTCAAGATCTGGTTCACAAAGGCTCCCTGCTTCTTGGGTGTAGGAAAGTGTCTAAGGAGAAGTAGAGTGGTCCTGAATCTCCAAAAAGCTAGTAGTGGGGGGATTTATGGTTGTCTCTAGAAGTGGAGTCGGTCCAATAGAAGTAGATGAGAAAGTTGTGTGAGAAGGATCTGTGGTTATCAATGAGTTGAGCTGAATCGCACCAATGAAGGCAGGAAGATGTAAAGTAGGTGTGTTTGTGTGTGAGGGGAGTGAGGGAGTGGTAACTGCTAGTTCTGGGGAAGGTGGCTGCTAGTTGGGCGTACGGTGAGTGGTTGGTAGCAGGTTAGCATGGGTCTTACCAGTGTAGGAAGGGGAATGTAGAGTTGTAGGTGTGTCTATGTGTGAGGGTAGTGGGGGATAGGTTGCTTCCAGTTGTGATTTAGGTAGCTACCAGGTGGGAGAATAGGGTATGGTAGACAACAAGCTAGTATGGGTCGCACCAGTGTGGGCTTGGGAGGTGTAAAGAGGTAGGTGCACCTATAGGTAAAGGGAGAGAAGAGTGGGTAGCAGAGATATGTTATGATGTAGAGGAAATATTTATAGGAAAGGGAATATGTCCCAAGGTTAAGCATGGATAGTTTTCAATATGTTCTAATTCTAAGGAGGAGAGTGAGGCATATAAAGTCAGACAGATTGATAGAAGCTTACCAGAAATAGTGTCTAAAGCAGGTCTAATTCCATCATCTGGAAAATCTGATAGATGTGGATGAGAGAGAGAAATAGGAGAGTCCGAGGAAGAAGCTAGCTAAAGCATGGTTTCCTCCAAAATATCTTCTTGAAAAATGCCAAGACAAGTCTTTCTCAAGTGGCTCATCTGTCTGCAAATAGAGAATCTGAAGGGGATGCCTAGGTATTCAATCTTCTGTCGAGTGATGTGTCCTCTCTAGTCTATATCCAGGATTTCTTGTAAACCCTCATGTATATCTATCTCAACTAAGATCCTTGCCATTTTCTTATTTGGTCCAGTGAGAGTCTTATGGTCCAATGATCCGAATTTATGTAGGAACACAATGAAATATAGAAATACACATAAACGCAGAGATGCAGCAGAAATAAGACTTCATTTCATTAATAACAAATGACTGAAATATGCTTACAGACAGAATGG
>JZKD02S1784948.1:51298-78158 GCA_000966675.3 Picea glauca | reverse complement strand
AAACTAGCTAGGGCGTTGGTAGCTTATCTCTGAGAAGAGATGTGGCTGCTACTCGCATCCGTGAGAAGATGATTACAATGAGGCTCTAGAGGCCTTTTTACAATAGATGAGAATGTCAAAAGTCATCGACATCCAAAAACCTAACCCTAGGAGATGAAGCGCCAAAAGGCATGTGGGCCCCGTTTGGGTAAGTTAGTACATCAACTTCTCGGGGTCGTAACTTTTGCATACGATCTTTGTTTTAGGCGTGTGATAGCTCGTTGGAAAGGTATCGTCGAGGAGATTCATTTTGGGGGCTCAATTATGCTTTCGACTATCATTGAGAACCTCAATATCAAAAAACCTTCATTTAGGCCCTCAAAATGGCCCCGGAAGTTAAAACCTGCTAAAAATAGTAAATTACCAAAATTGCCAGAAAACTGTTTTGAGCCAGTCGGAAAAGGTGGGTGGCCACCGATATCCACCTGGATCATCCACACTTATGAAGCAACCCAAGGAGTTTCCAATAGCCTGGAGAGCCTTTTCGTTGAGAGAAAAAGTGGTAGTCCAGGGAGGAGAACCCACAGATGACGATGTCGAAAATAATCCTGAGCTAGATTGAAACTTACTCTCCATTGTTTCAGCATGAGACTATTGTTGTCCAGAATCCAAAGTCGTTCCAGAACGACAGTGGTATCTTTAGGAGATTTAAAAAATAAATGGAGCCAGCCCCGACCAAGATGTGACAGTGAAGGGACATATCCCAGAATGGGCCTCCAAATGGTGGACATCCAAGTTTCCAGGTCCAGGTTGCAGAGGTGTCTATAGGATATTCTGCCCATAAGACTGCAGAGGGCCATATGAACAGTATCTTCCAGGCCAATATCATAACCAATAACAAGTTTCTTCTTGGTTTTTTTGGATAACCAGGGTCTATGGGTAGGTTTTTGGCTCCCAGAGATGTAAGAGTGATGCTTATTTACAGTTCCAGAAGTAGTTGTGGTCTTATGAGGGGTCAATCGAGCAAAAGTGGGTTCTCGACAAGGTTAAAGATAAGTTAGACTATGAAATGGTGTCGAGACATAATGAGGAGGATTGTTGCCCACTTGGTAATTTGAACATATACCTGTAGAGTAAGGGAATTGGAGGAGAGATGGAGAGATGGAGACAGTGGGGTGTAATGGTGAGTGGTGTGAAGCAATAGGAGGAGTGTTGAATGAAGGAGTTTGTGATGTAAGTGAGATGGCTGTCAGTTCTGGGTTAGAGGTTAAAAGAGTTGAGGTAGAAGAAGACAAAGTGTAGTTGGTACGTCTAGAGAGCTCGTCAGTCGAGGAAAAAAGGCCTGTGTTGTTCCAAATGGCCTCGTCAACAATACTCATAAGTGCGCTGACGTCTGCCTCCATTACTTTGTAACTCGTGAAGATAGGAGAGATGTTCAATAACAAAGTAATAAAAAAACAAAAACTGAAATAGTTTAAGTCTGTTTAGTGTGGGGTCATGAAAGGAAGTCTGTCCAAGCTGGGGGCAAACTCTGATGTTATCGAAAATGATATAAAAGTGGATGACCCCACAGGGTGTGCATAAACGCTGGGAGAAAAGCTAAAAATGGCGTAAAGGTTGGAAGAGAGGGAGTTTTCCCAGCTGAGGAGAGCCAGATCCAAATAAGGGAAGCTAAAACTAGATTAGATGCAACCAGATCCCCCAGAAGGTTCTCCAAAATTGCCAAAAGATCCGTCATTGTTGCAGTTTAGAGGTCACCATAGTTGCAGAGGTCTTGGTAGCTTCAGTTACAGAGTCATTCCATAAGCGTGTCCTAACCTTGAAAAAGGACAAAATACATAACTACTAAGGCTATGATACCCCGCATAATTCACAATATGGTTTTGTTGATATATTTTTTTATTTCTTTATCAATTTGGAATGCGCATAGAAATTGAGCTTTGCACATATATAAAAGTCATAACTTTTTATATTTTTGTTTGCATTCATTGAATTTTCTACTTCACATTTTTTTCATATTAATATGGTGTGTATCGTTGCACACTATATACGAAAGTGATATGAATCACATATATGTGCAAGTTGGTGAATGATATTTACTAGTGTGATAAACTTATGTAATGCTACATTTGAGAAACATTTAATGGAGAGATTGGAATTTAAATCATTATATTTGATGACGATTATGATTTTAGTATAAACATGTTATACTGTATTTAATTGTTTGAGGGTGGCAATCTATTGATTATGTGAAATCACTATATTTTTATTCTTTGCATGTGCATCTTATAAGTGGACTATATAAGACTATATTGAGATTATATTTGAATCCTATCATGAATTTCGATGGCATCACTTGAGGCGCATCAAGAAGGCTTGTGCAATTATACATTATGCATCAATTAATGTATACAACCATTGTTTTCTTTCTCCTCGAGCTTTTAAAAGTACATTGTGCTCCAAAATAATTTTGGAAAGGCCAGGTGACATTTTTAGAGACTTTTTTTCTATATTTCTATTTGATTTTTAAATTTGATAATAGTCGTGAAAACCAAAAAAAAAAAGTCACATGAATGCTTTCAACCAATTAGAAAATAAAGTTTTTACTTTTTATAAATAAAAAGTATATATTTTCTTTTTAAAAAATCAAAATTAATAAAGAAAAAATTATATACATTAGATAACAACATATAGATAAAAAATAACACAAAATTCAAATAGCCTTCACCAATAATAGATTATAGTATAACTTGCACGTCAACGTGGATAATAGTTTGTGTTATCATTGAATTTCAACTATCTACTTTTTAATTCAACAACTATCTTCTTATTAAATTAACAATTTTTTCTTTTGAAAGTGTAAAAAGTTTGTCATGATAATGTGAAGAGGTTGAATAAGTTTGTTTTTTAAATGTGTTCATAATTTAGAATGATGTGAAAATTCATGTTTGTGTGAAATTGGAATGAAACTTGCACGAAGAATTTAGTTAGAAACAATGAACAACAAACTTGTAAAGTTGAAAGAAGAATTGGAGAAAGAATGAAAGAATTGTATTCACCAAATGAGATAATGGAAAAATACACGTGATATACTTTATGTAGATGAACTAATGTGCCATAGTAGTGATCTAGAGAGATGTAGACATACAGTGACAAAAACATGAGTGAATTTCCACCTAGTCTTATTTAACTGGCCATGTAATCATCAATTAATTGGCTCACACAACTGGTGTGGAGAGAATATCATGCATGCACATGTGTGGAACTCTCCTATCTTCATGCATGTGAAGTGCACCCTCTTGGTGATTATCCCAAGGTGAGTGCACCATCTTGGTGATTATCCCAAGGTGAGCATGCAACACTTGGTGATAATATTGAGGTTTCCATGCGAGACTTGACTCCACTAGTCTAACCAAAGTACAACTAAGTAATGACTAAATATGATCTAGATTGGATCATTGTCTTATTTTTTATCTATCTTGATGCTTTCAGAGTGGAAAAAATTAGAGGAATAAGCTTACATGGTCATTTTAGTGGAAGTTCCTAGTTTGGAAAATTGGGGTTCAGAACCTTCCATATCCATTTTTTGGAATTAAATGATTTTTTTTAGGGTTTTTTTGTCCATAACTTGTGCACACCCCCTTGAAGGTGTTTTACACTCAGATACCTTTCCAATGGTGCAAACTGTGTATCAATCGGAGTTCGTATGCAAAATTTATGCCTCCCACAAGTTGACCTATCATGCTGACCACCATGGTAAGAGAGGATGTCGTGTCAACCCCCATTACTCATGCATATGGGGCTAGCCATGTGAGGAATTTCAAGAAGATTCTAGAAGGTTCAAAACCCTACCACAATTCAGGGTTGAGGAAGTAAAAAACCTACCCCTAGATGGCTATCGAGCTATGTTAATTATCGGGCCACTAAGAGAACAAGGGGTTTCATTATATGTTATAGTATTTTGTTCCATAGCAGAACATAACAAATGGGAGTGGTAAATTAGAGAGAACAACAAAGGAGGTTAATGTTCTATAGCAACTTAACATGCCACGGGTCTCAAGTAACTCCATAGAGAGTGCCTTCTCCTTTGTACTTGCATTATTTTCATATAAGAGAAAAGAGAGCAGATCAACCTCACCTTCTAGCTAGGTTTTCTCATGTAAGGGTTTCCCATAGAAAATGTTTGAATTATCTTGTGGATGGTGTGTGATCATATTTTAATGTTCTATATTTTCCACATTTTATCTATTTCACGCATAAGTAGAAAATCAATAACTAACTATTCTGGAATCTAAAGGAATTTAACCTTTATAGTGCATATTTCAGTTTTATTTATCAAATCTGTTGTGATGAACTATTCCAGTGGAATATCCACGAAAATTTACAGATCATATTCGTATCAGAGAAGGTTTTTATTTTGGGTATTTTTGGGAAGTTGCAGGATCCAGGAATCAACTTAAAGAGAAGTCGCAAAAACCCTATCCATGTTGGATGAGTATGTTCATAATAAACCTTGAGATCATACAGAAGAGAGATTTGAGAGGTTGGAAGCGCAAGTCGCTGACATCAGTCGCAATATAAACTTCCTCATGGAGGCTCTATCAATCAAGCTTGGACCATTCAGAGATGATGGAGGCTCTGTCAAGCAAGCTTGGACCATTCAAAGATGATGGAGGATCTAACTCAAAGATCAGATCGGAGGGGAAATCGAGAGATCAAGAAGACTTACGAAAGGAGTCATGGAAAGAATCTGAGAAAGAGCAATCAAGCTCGAGTGCCATGAACCCTTCACAATACCTATTCAAAATGGAAGAGAAAGTGGAAATAAATCCATACCAAGGTAAGATCGATGCATTAAAAATGAATCATTGGTTGCAACAACTAGAAGTTTATTTTAGCGTTCACCATATAGATGAAGAGTAGAAGATTTCATTTTCTAGATTGAAGTTAGAGGGCCATGCTTTAACTTGGTGGGAAATCCATACGTAAACACTTAGGTTGTAGGGTGATCCACCAGTAACTAGGTGGGAGGACTTCAAAACCCTCATCAAGTCTCAATTCTACTATATCGGGTATGTAGAGGAACAATTGATCTAGTGACATTACTTCATGAAGAGGCAAGGGAAGAGTGTACAAAAGCACACCACTGAGTTAAAAAATATGGCTATCATGTTGGTTATCTCTCCCAAGAACCTAGATGCACTCCTCAAGTATCTGGGGGGTTTACAAATCCATCTACAAAATTAGGTGATGCTCTTCAAGCCAAGGATAGTGGATGAGGCATGTTTACATGCACAATACCTAGAAAACATAGGTCAAAATAAGGGGCAACCAAGTGGAAAGGGGGATTCCAAGGAAGGGAAGAAGAAGTGGAAAGGGGGGAAAGATAAGAAGACAACAACCAATACACATTAATGAAAATATCCCAACAACCATTGAAATCATTGCAACATTGATGGCCACACTGAGGAAAAATGTTGGAATCTACATCCAAATCTAAACCTGAAGAACCGCAAGAAGGATGGAAAGAAAAAGAACCTTCGAGCTACATATTCAAGCAATCATGTTGAAATTAACTCAGATGTGGATGAAAAGATTGTCTGCACATATATATAGAAGGAGGTGAATCTAGGTATCCTTCATCACTAGGAAGAGAAGGAGATGACCAAGCTCTTCCACATCAAGATTTAGGTCAAGAAGACCAAGATATATTCTTTATTTGACTCTGGTTCACATGTTAATCTCATAGCAGTAGATTTGGTAAAAAATATTGGATTGGAGGTTCAATATCATCCTAACCCCTATCCATTGGGTTGGGTAAACAAGGATGCAAGGATAAAGGTAACGAAACAGTGTAAGATTAAATTTGTTGTAACTATTGATTTTATTGATGAAGTAGAGTTGGACATAGTACCCCATGATGTATGTGGAGTAGTGTTTGGCATCCATTACATGTATATAAGGGATGAAATCTTCATGCGAATAGACAACCAATATTGGTTGATCAAGTATGGGAAGTCCTACATCGTCAATGTCCATAAAGGCAAGTTGAAGATCTCACTAGTAAGTGACAACCAAGAAAAGAAGTTGACTAGTTCTAGTAATAAATATGTTTTAATTTTCTTAAAAGAAAATCAGTCCGATGATGAGTCAATGGGAGTGAAGGAATCCCTAGAGGGGTGTACTAAAGAGAAAAAATATCAATTGGAGGATTTTCTATAGACATACATAGGAGTGTTCCAAGAGCCCAAAGGGATACCACCTAAGAGGGAAGTGGAGCACGAAATCCATTTATTGCTAGAGTCCCCCTTGCTAAATATTGGGTTGTATAGACAGTTAGTTCTAGAAGTGAATACGCACTTGCAACAGTTGTTGGAGCAGAGTGTGATTAAACCAAGTACCTCACCTTGTGGGTCACCCATAATAATTGTTCCCAAGAAGGATGGGACTTGGAGAATGTGTATCAATTGCAGGGTATTGAACAAAATTACACTGAAGAATCGATACCCTCTTCCTAGGATTGATGATCTATTGAACCAATTGCAGCATGAAAAGTACTTCACTAAGCTGTATTTGAAATTAGGATATCACAGGGTACAAGTCAAAGAAGAATAATCTTGGAATACTTCCATCAAGACAAGGAAAGGTCTGTATGAGTGGTTGGTTATTCCATTCAGTTTATGCAACACACTGACTACATTGATGAGACTAATGAATGATGGTTTATGCCCTTATCTAGATTCATTTGTTATTGTCTATTTCGATGATATACTATTTTATAGTGCTACCTGGGAGGAGTACATGTCACATCTTATGTAGGTGTTAGAGACCCTGAAGAAGCACAAATTGTTGTCCAATCTCAAGAAATGCAAGTTTTCTAAGTAGTCTTTAGTGTATTTGGGGTATGTGATCAGTGGGGGGATGTCAATATAGATATCGCAAATATGGAGGCCATCATGAAATGGCTAGTTCCTACAAATGTCACGTAAGTTAGGATTTTTTTGGGGCAACACAATACTTTCAGAAGTCCATAGTTTCATTTTCAGCGGTAGCTACACCACTCCACACAATAATAGTTAGTGGTAATAGTTTCCAGTGGGGGAAGAATCAACAAAAAGGCCTTTGATGAGCTAAAAAGAAAGATCAGTCAAACACCAATGATCACACTACCAAACTTGTAGAATCCCTTCGAAGTGGAGACAAATGCAAGTGGGTATGTCATGAGAGAAATATTGATGCAAGGAGGAAGGTCTGTATGATATCATTCTAAAGTATTTCATGGGGAGGTTCTCAACTACCCTACCTACGACAAGGAGCTCCATGCCTTGGTAAAATATTTCAAAAAGTGGAAACACTATTTGATGGGAAAGGATACTATCATCCACTCAGATCACCAACCACTACAATATTTGCAAGCTTAGAGTAAGCTACAACAAACTAGGCATTACAAGTGGATGGGGTTTTTACAACAATTTCATTTGGTCATAAATTATAAGAAGGGTAGCACAAAAAAGTTGGCATACATTCTTTCACGACCACCCACATCCAATATTACAGCTTTGGGAACTATGATGCACATGGATCATTTTACCCATGATGCATATAAAGAGGCATACATTGAATATGAGGACTTCAAAGAGGTGTTTCAGCTGCTATAGGGCCAAATTCATATAGAAGAAGATGATGGAAAGGATGACTATAATTTCCACAATGGTTTGCTCTATAAGATCGACAAGGTTTATGTTCCTAAAGGTGAACGATTGCAGCTTATCAGAGAGGCTCACACCTCCAAGGTTGCAATACATTTTGGTGTTGAGAAGACAGTTGCCAACATACAAAGGTATGTGTATTGGCCTAGAATGCAAGAAGATATAGAAAGATATATTAGAGGATGTATACTTTGTTGTACTAGTAATCCCAGTAACATGAAGAAAGGTCTATACCATCCCTTACATGTACCCACTCGACCTTGGGAAAGTATTTACGTGGATTTTGTGGGAGGTTTACCAACAACTAGGAAGGGACATGACTATCTATTTTTGGTAGTTTACAGGTTTATAAAAATATGTATTCACATGCCTTGTAAAAATACCATCAAGAGACAAGAAGCAATAAACAATTTCTTTGAACAGGTCTGGGTGCACTTTGGGATACCAAGGAGCATCATGTTAGACAAGGATACCATATTTATCAGTGCATTTTGGATACATTGTGGGAGAATATGGACACTAAGTTGAAGAGGTATACAAAATTCCATCCATAGACTGATGGGTAGACGGAAGTAGTCAACAAGACTTTGGTGCATCCGATGACCTAGGATGAAAATATCATCGATATACAACACTCTTATAAGAGAGCACTCCACACTTCTACTAATAAGTCACCATTTGAAACGTGTTTCAAATATTTGCCACATTCACCCTTAGATGTTTTATATGAACATGAATGAGGAGTGAGGGAGGACCTCACGAGATATGCATTAAAAGTAGAAAAAATTGTTGAGAAGATCAGGAAGATCCATTTTCAAGTACAAGAGATGTTGAAGAAGTCACGAGAAAAGTACAAGGCTAGACATGACCAACAAAGAATAGAGAGAACATTTAGAGTGGGAGATAGAGTATGGTTACAAATGAATAAGGAAAGGCTATAGGATCTTGGTAAGAAGATCAAGGCTCTACGGTATGGTCCTTTTGAGGTATTGGAAAAGGTAGGAGATAACACCTACAGACTCAATATACCCTCATACATGCACATTTACTCAGTAGTGAATGTGGAGAATCTCAAACTCTATGAGCCTTCCATGTTGGATTAGGAGGAGCAATAGGTCCTACCTTTCATAGAGGACTTAGCACCAGATGCTCAAGAAGAGTTACCAGAGGACACAATTTTATAGAAGTAGTGCAATACTAGAAGATAGGGGTGGTATGACCTTTATAAAATTGGGTTGAAAGGATAACTTCCAAGTAAAATAACGTGGTACTTCAGGGAGAAGGTAGAGGAAAAATTTCCTCACTTCATTTAGTAAAATTTTGGGGACCAAAAGCCTCCCTAAATGGGGAGGTATTATCCGGATTGGATCATTATAGTATTTTTCATCTACCTCAATGTTTTCAGAGTGGAAAAATTTGGAGGAATCAATTTGCAGGGTCATTTTAGTGGCAGGTCCCAGTTTGGAAAATTGGGTTCTATAACCTTCCATACCCATTTCGAGGAATTATATGATTTTTTTAGGTCTTGTTGTTCAAAACTTTCCCCCACCCCCTTAACGATGTTATACACTCGAAGACCTTTCCAATGATGCACATCGTACATCAGTTGAAGTTCATATGCACAAGTTATGCCTCTCGCAAGTTGACATGTTGTGTTGACCACCATGGTACGAGAGGATGCCATGTCAGCCCCCATTACTCATGCATATGGGGCTAGCCACATGATGAATTTCAATAATATTCTATAAGGTTCAAAACCCTACCACAATTGAGGGTTGACGAAGTAAAAAATATACCCCTAGATGGCTATCAAGCTATGATAAATACTAGGCCACTAGAAGTACAAGGGGTTCCATTCTATGTTATAATTATATTTTGTTCTATAACAGAGTAGAACAACTGGGAGTGGGAAATTAGAGAGCATAGAAAAGGTGGTTAATGTTTTGTAGTAGCCTAACGGGCCACAGGTCTCAGGTAATTCCATAGAGAGTGCCTTCTTCTTTGTACTTGCATTATTTCCATGCAAGAGAAAAGAGAGCAAAGAAGCCTCACCTTCTAGTTGGGTTCTCTCCCATAAGGGTTTCCAAAAGAAAATATTTGTGTTATCTTGGGGATGGTGTGTGATTGTATTTTATTGTTCTCTATTTTATACATTTTATCTATTTCATGCATAAACAAAAAATCAATAACTAAACATTCTGGAATCTAAAGGAATTTAACCTTCATAGTGTAGATTTCCATTTTATTTATCATATTTGTTGTGACGAATTGTTCCAGTGGAATATCCACGACAGTTTACAGATCAGAAGACAATGTGGTTCCCTCATTTAGGGGATAATATTCTCATCTAGGGGATAATATATCAGACCAAGGGGCTTCCTCAACATAGACAAACGAACTTAGGAAAATAAATACTAGGTGGGTGTGTAATATCTCCAATACCCCTCCCCCCCCCAAACACTACTAGAGAGTACACAATGAATGGTTCCCAGCAAGAATCCATATTAGGTACACAACAAGAAACATAGAATACTGAAAAACAGGTAAGAGGGAAAACCCCCCCTCAAAATACAATGTTGAAACAGAAAGACAGTTGCTAGGAAATTGTGTCCTTCACTCCAAGAAGGTCTCACATAAAGTGGAATTTATGCTTAGTGAAAGTATTCGTGAAGATATATGCAATCTATTTAGAAGAGGGATAGTACTGCAAGTTGATGATCCCATCATGTATCATCTCTTTGATGTAGTTCATGTGGATATCGATGTGTTTGGTTATGTTAGGATTTGATCCTAACCCCTCTTCATGGGTCATTAGTTAGTAGGATATGTTTTCTATGTAATAAAGGTTGACATTACTTAATAAGGACTAATAAATAAAGGATAATAAGTCAATGTAAGAAAACCTAATAGAATCTTCCTCTTCTAGAAATATCTTCCTCTATAAGTTTCATTAGAAGGTATAATTAGTATAAATAAGAGTAGGGGGTATTGAATATTTTGTCTTAGAGATTATTGTAATAGAGATTTTCTCTATTTGAGGTTGTCCCCTCGAAGAGGCAAGTGAACATTGTTATCTTAATAAAGGCTCTCTTCTTGGTGTTATTCTGGTATTGAAATAGCTATAATCTTGTTGTTTCATTATTGCTTGCTAAATATTTATGTTTTGCATATTATATTTCATTTGCTATATTGCAAGTGGTATCAAAGCTCCTTACCGGGAAGAAATTGTGGGGTAGTTTTTTTTCAGTGTAGAAACATATTCCATCGTATTTAAGCTACAAAGATATGTCCTTCCATGCATAAACCCATGATCGGGGAATCATACATGCAGGAACTACAAGTGGTACTTAAGCACACATTGTTGGCCACCCTTGTAACCCATGTTGGTACCCCTTCGATTGGTAGAGCATCAAACAACACATGTATATAGATCAACCTAGATATCATGAATCGTTTCATAGATATAGCGATCGATAGCCTGACTTCTATAGTGTCACCAAGGACATCACTCAAGAAGATACTCTCTAGTGCCTGGTTAATCGGGTAGTACGACTAAGGGTACGATCTAGCCTCCTTAGGTTGGTGCCCTGAGATATTGGGTTGAGTACTATTGTTCGACCCAACATGTATATAAGAGAGCTATAGCATAGAGAAAACCCTTTCCTATAGATACGTTGAAAAACCTAACCCTTGGGACGACAAGAATTGATCTATTACAATGCAACTTGGCCCCTACTAAATTTTTTCGTTGCAGAAACACTCCCTGCCAACATTTTTTATTATTAAGAATTTGAGAATTACACCACTATAGAAGTATTCAAGGTAGAGTATAACTCTGCAGGAGTAATAAAAAAAAAGGAGTATGGGGCATGGACGCACCCTTATTTGTGACCTAGTACATTGGATCCCTCTCTTCATTCTGCTCATAGTGGCACCCTTCACTTAAACCTTTTTTTTCCTGCGGTCCCAACCCTTTCCGGGACACCCTTATTTTCCACCTATCCCATTGGACTACTCTCTTTGTCCTGATCACCCTGGTACCTATCACTTTTGTGGCCTTGATTTTCGTCCCAACACCTCATCTAGTACCTAAGACGCTACCATGCCAACCACCCGCCCTCAGACCCAAGAAGACTGGGATTCTAAGTTGTCCCGCTTAGAAAAAGAAGTGGAATCCCTCCATACTTCCATACGTGTTGAATTCAAAGATTCCCTACACACATAAGTCCAAGCAACCATCCATGATTCCATGCAACAATTCATAAAAGGTAAGAAGGTGGAGCCCAATGCAGAAGACCCCAACATTCCCATCATGAGCATACTCATTCATCCCACTCCCCTTGGGGTCATCCACACTCTTGGAATAAGGTGCCCAAAATTGACATGCATAAATTTGATGGATCCAACCCAACAGCGTGGGTTTCTCAAATGGAACAATACTTCTCCCTTCATAATATTTGGAATGATGAGACCAAACTCCATGTAGGGGTTTTGTACTTGGATCAAGAACTATGGTAGTGGTGGAAGTGGCATAAGAAATGTTATCTAGGCATACCCACTTCGAACATGTTCACTAAAGAAGTTTGTGCCCAATTTGATATGGAATCACATTTTTTGGGACGTCTCACCAAGTTGTGCCAAACTGGATCAGTCACAGATTTCATCACGTCATTTAAACAGTTGGATATCTAAACTAAGGGCATATCTGATGTATTTTACCTTGAATGTTTTATTAGTGGCTTAAAGGAATCTATTTGGGCTCATGTTAGCGTGCATCATTCTACTACCTGGTTGTTGTAACTCTCCCCCGGTCGTCATCCAACCCACTGGCCGGGCAGACACTACTTTGAGGAACAACATCATTTTATGCTTAATTAATAACATGAATTTAAATCAGTTAAACACATTTAAAATCAGAGTCAACACAAAATTACTACTAACATAAATAATCCATGGAATTAACATTAATTCATATGCACAGTAGAATACATGATAAATATAAATACACAGACATGCAAAACATAATTAAAACATCGTCTGGTACTTATCTTTGAAATGGTGGTAATTCCACGAACCACATGCAAGCCTTCCACGAACCTCCCAGCCTTAGACCACACTGCTCATCAAGCTCAGCAGTGGGTCACCCATGATCTAGGACTAAGCTCCACCCCAAGGTAAGGAATCATAGGCTAGGCTGAGGTTACAAAGAAAGCAACACATGATGACTGGAAGGATTCTTCCCAGGATGCCATCTTACACCCACTACTCCCGGACTCTCATTTCCCACATGCATGTTCTGCCCGGGAGTATACACCTTCACAAGCACAGTCCATCGGTGCTACACCTCCCTCTCTAGGTCTCGACAACAGGCCGGATCAGGAAGTCTCAAAGCCCGAAGCTGGTGTTGGACATTCTCTGGAAGAAACCACTTCCCAACAAACTCTCTCACTTGGAGAGAGTTGTTCACAGGTCTGACAACCTGCCTCTTCCAACAAAAATCACCTCCCTCACCTAGAGAGAGGTTACACATAGGCTAAGCACGAACTCACACTGGCCAGTAAGCCACGCGCAGTCAAACACTACGTGGCCACAACAACCAACTGGGAAAACAGACACGAGCTTCCCAAACGAGCTCAACAATCATGAAATAAACTCACGGTTTTGGTTTCGGGATTGCACAAGGTGTACAAAGATCCCACGCACAGGCTCAAACTGTTCAGGCAAGGAATGTACCAGCTTCCTTAGGAATCAACACAGGCCTTTTCCCCGGTTTCAGAATTGCACGAGGGTATCTTGCAGAGGTCAAACAGGACTCACCTTCAGACAGTCGATGATGGAATGGAGGAGGAACCCCCCAACATGGCTCATCTCAGCCATTTTATTTGCATGTGCCTGGGTTGACACTTGTCACCCATGCAACTGCATGTGTTCCTTCCATTTAGAAGTTTCTTGTCCTTCCAAAAAGAACTTATGATAAAACATATTATTCACATGTCTTTTGGAATAATATTAAAATATTATTCCCCAAGGACTTAAGCCCCTAGGCTCAACACTTAGTCCCTTTTCCCACCTTCCAGGCCCTAATCCCTTGCCCACTCTGTGGAATCTTAGTCCCCCATCACTCATTCATCGTGGTCAGTCTGCAAGCAACAGTGTTTATAATTTTATTAATGTTATGCATAGATACATTTACAAAATCAGGCTCTTGCCCTTCAACACTTAGGTTCTCTAGCCTAACAATCACATAAGCCCACTAACTTATATAAACTTGGCTCACGAGCCTATAAAACATAATTACAATTCATTTCATAAACATGATTTACAACAGGGCTCAGCCTTGGGGACATTACAATCCCCCTCCCTTATTTTTGTACTGTCCTCAGTGCAACTTTCACACAGTATCAACAACATTTCCAAAATCTTCAAAAATATGCGGGTATTACGCTCGTATAGCATCCTCATGCTCCCATGTCACATCCTCAAGACCGTACCATGTCCACTAGACCTTTACAAGCTCAATAGCTCGATTCCGGCGCTGTTTTATTTTCATGTCCAATATGCGCATAGGATGCACTTGCAGGACACCTTCTGGTTCCACCTGAATCATATTCCAATCGATTACATGATTAGCATCAGGTATATATATTTCTTAAGTAATGAAATATGAGACACCTTAGGTATAGTTATGGATGCGGTAATGCAAGAATATATGCAATGTATATATATGTATTTACAAACAAATTTAATAACATTAAAATTGTATACAACATACACAACATACAATAAATAGAGAATTGTACTTATCTTTTGAGTGAGAAGACCTTCCACCCCATATCAGGGCTATGACTCCATCAGGGCAATGGATTCCCAAGATAGCCATGGTCCACAATCCTTATCCACATGGTCTAGGCCAAGGTACCAGACCTTAGCAGCACTCCAACCATTCAAACCTCGACAGTACTCCAACCAACGGTCTCTCATTCCCCACATGCCTGTCCCACCCGGGAGTATACACCTTCACAAGCACAGTCCCTCGGTGCTACACCTCCCTTTCCTTGGGCTTCAGCAACAGGCCGGACCAGAAGTCTTAGAGAATCGTGGCTCCAGGAGTTCCAAATGCCTTCTAAGGTTTCCAAGCAGCATCTTCCCGAGATACTCTTTGTAGCCAACATTTAAATTTTATCAACACCATCTCATTTGCATCAACCACATGCAGTTATCCTGAGAGAACATAAAGTAATTCATTTAGGAATTCCAATTAGTTCGAAAGGAAATTCAACTTTTATTCCCAAAACATGAGATTCTATTTCATGATTCATCTTGGCTATTTCCACATTATGAATGCAACCATCCTTGTGATTTTCCACAGGCATCAAACTTCATACAATTTTCCTGCAAGACTTCATCTTGCATACTGCCAACAAATTGTCAATATTTTTTGTACATCATAATTCAACATGTACAACATCTTATGCAATAATATTTGAATTTCCTACACCTGGAAATTCAATCACAATTACCAAACAACTTCACCAAATAGAATGACTCATCATTCTAGGCATATGCATGTTCATAATTAACAACAGTAAGTTCATTATTTCAATTTTCTGAACATAAAATTCTATGTAGTCTCTATTCCTGTGACTACCTAGCTTGTAACTTTCTTGTTGCAATGTTTAACAATTCCTGAAATGTTCTCAACTTCAGGGGTTAGAAACATTTTAGCCATTAGTATAATTATTTCCATGCAATAATATATATGCATGTACTTACAAAACATATTCAACCATTGCATTTAGTATACAATTCTATCACTCATTATGCATGAGTCCAATTCTCAATGCATTCTTATTCAGTGCACCTTGCATTGAATTACATAATGCTCTCTATCTCAGTCATGTATCTCACCATCCATGAGTTGGAATTCTGGCCAATGTGTTGCCACATTATCCATACCTTGTCATATTCAACCAGGTCCTGGTCTCATACATGACTAGCTTACTGGCATTTATTCCTACAACTAGTTTTTATCTTTAATTCTTTGTTTATTACCCCATAACCAAATTAACATGAAATTCTACTATGTCAATGTGTGCATTTAGAAGCTAAACATATTTGAATTAATACAGGCCTACAACCTTTACCACATCCAATGGTATGCATTCAATCATATAATTATGTGATTTTTTTCACATATCTCTAGCTGAGGAAATTCTTACCAAAATTTCCTTTCAACAATTATGCAAAAAGAGTGATAAAAAATCATACCTGCATGGCTGCCATTAAAAATTATACTACCTAAATATCTGATAGCAGTAGAAACTTTCATGCTTCTTTTATCAAACTTATAACCAACACTTCATCTCTGACGCAGACCTCTGACCCTCGGGCCAAGATCCGCACAGGATCATTCTAAATTCTCCTTGAGCCGAAGCGGCTCCTTTGATTCCCTGTTGGAACCTCCAATGAATCCAATCCACAGGTCCTTCACGAAAACTCGCCCTGCGCAACTTGATGCCAGGAGCGAGCCTCACATTTCCATGCAACCATGACCTTACCTTAGCACAAGTGCCTCTCGCAACTCACGAGTTCGTGAGTCAAAGACCCTCAACTCCTCTTTCTCCAGACGTTGATACCTGAGATGTGATATGGGTATAGCTCCTCCTTATTAGTGCCTTCCACACATAACCACCAGCTAGGGCTAAGTGCTAGCACTACTCGCAACTCGCGACTTCACGAGTTGGAGTGTTGAGCCCTCGTGCTCCTCCTTTGTGAATCCGCGAGACATGAAAGTTAGCGATGAGTTGACTCCTTTCCAGGCGACGTGTGTCCAACACCTATCACCCGCTTCCCCTTTCTCTGGGAAATTATTGTTATGCCACATGTCAACCACGCAGTCCCCACCTAATGGATGTGCCATGTGTTCTACGATCCCTCGACGCTCGTCACTTCACGACCTCGCAGTAAAAAACAATTTCTTTCAACCCCCGATACGTGATACCATGTGGAGGTTCTGATCCAACGGTTCTCTCATGGCTTAGATCCAATGGTTTGGATCTCCTTCCCTACTCCTCGCGACTCGGGACTTCACGGAACCAATAATTTGGTCTACCCTCCAAACTCATGAACCCTGAATTCACGATTTCTTGAATGAGATCAACGATTGCTGTTGGCCCAGATATGATGGTCGCTATCCTTTCTGAGCTTCAGAGTATCGAAAGATACTCGGCCTTAATCCCCTCGCTACTCTGCAATATCCAACGACTCTCGCAAGTTCGACACTTCCTCCACGAAGTGTCTCCACCGTCCATATAGCTCCTCCCCTTTCCGACATCCCAAATATTAAACTCGGTGCGCCTTCCTCCGGATCCGACGACTATCAGTTCTTTGCACTAGATCTGACGACCCAGATCTCTTCCTCTCCAGCTGATCTAATGACAACTATGCTCCCTCATGAGCTTTATAACTTATTCCTTCCCCTTGGAATATTTTTCGAAGTTTCAAAGGCCTCGACCTTCGCTTCCCCTGCGAGCACAATTCCTTTGAATATCACCTGTGTTCTAGGAATGTTGTCCCTCTTGAGCTTTGTCGACTGTGAAACCTCGAAGGGTTTCTCAACCTCCTGCTCCTCTTTGTTTTTACTCTGTGCACAACAACACTATCCTTCCTGAGCTTCGGAACTTGAACCTATAAGGTATTCAACCCTTGCCTTCTCCTTCAAATGGAGATTGGTGCCCTCTGGCAACTTCTTTCTCAAGCACACTTTGTTGAGCCTACATGGTGTTCAGTAACCCTGTGAGTGTCTTCCTGTGACACTTCTCCTATCTCAGAAATTGAAAGAGTTCATTCTATGCACACTTGCACCAACTCGATGCCCTTCCTGGCAAATTTCTCCAAAATACTTAGTGACTTTGTCTTCTCACTGAACTCAAAATAGAGTTCTCCTCAATGCATCATGTGCTTGCTCAATGCCCTCTTGGCAGAGTCTCACATAATTCTCAGAAATTTTGTCTTCCTTCTCGACACTTCTCCTTCCTCTGATCTCATAATAGATTTCTTTTGTGCACTTTCTCAATGCCCTCTTGGACGAGCTTCCACAGAACCCTCAGTGATTCTATTTTCTCGGTGCTTTCCTCTTCACAGTCTTACCTCCAAGGATTCCTACCGTCCGTTCAGGTTCTCAATGACTTCTTTCCAAATATCTTGGCGTCAATTCTTCTGGACTTGACTTCCTCCCTAACTTGAAGGATTTCAAATTTTTCGAAGGCTTCAATGGTGTTTTCCAAAAGAATTTTTGGTGCCCTCCTATCACCCTCTACGCTCGTCTCCTGGAGTCTTTCGAACTTAAAACAAGTTCCCTCTATAAGCACTCCTTGCACTGGATATGCACACTCTACATACAAAAGTTCTACACTATCTCTTCTGAGCTTATTTTTCTGAACTGGAAGCATTATGTGTCTCTTCTGTAACACTCCCCCGGCCGTCATCCAACCCACTGGTCGGGTAGACACTAATTTGTGAAACAACATCATTTTATTCTTAATTAATAACATGCATTTAAAATAGGTTAAACACATTTAAACTCAGAGTCAACACAAAATTACTGCTGACATAAATAATCCATGGAATTGACATTAATTCATATGCACAGCAGAATACATGATAAATATAAATACACAGACATGCAAAACATAATTAAAACATCGTCTGGTACTTGTCAACCTTCTGCAATACAAATGCGCAGATGACTAGAATTTGTCAGGCCTTCGTTTCTTGACAATTCCTTCATCATTCATAAACAATCCAATTTAAGAAAATGTTTCAATTTCATGAATTTTCCGAGCTCTTCTCTTCTCTGTACTTTTGGGTGATAGCTCCCTCTTTCTTAGTCCCTACCCACATGAACAAGGGTCATGACCAAGTGCTAGACTACTAGGTGCTACTCGGGTCTTCAGTCTTCAAAGAGTTTAAGGAACACACAACTATCTCTCGGAGTTCTGATTTACTGAATTCACGTAACTCAGGTGGATCAACGATCTACGTTTACCCAACATCCAATGGTTAAAATTCGTTGCAGTTCTTCCATCTTCGAAGATTTCGAGACTTCAGGACTTCAGGTTTCAGGGTTTCAGTACTCGAAGATCTCATACTCGCTTCCCTCTCCAACCCCCGAAATCCGAAATTCTATTTCCCTTACCCTCCGGGTCCACAGAGCACAACTGTCTCCCACATCCACTGTGGCAAGTGGCACACTCAGGAGGGTCCACGTCACCTTCAGTTACGTCATCGGGCCCCACCACTCTCGCTTCTCTTCTTGGCCCACTGGCACGTGGTACACACCCATGTGTCCACGTCCATTCCAAGTGAAATCCAATGGTTAGACCTCTCTTCGATCCACGACGTAGATGATTTCAACGTTTCGAGGTTTTGGGCATCGAGAATTCGTGCATCCACACATATCGAACTTTCGTTTGCCAAAATTATGAAATTACTGTCTACTCTTCCACTTGATCCAACAGTCAAGTTCCTCTCTTATGATCTACGGTGTAGATCCTTTCGGAATTTCAGGTTTCTCTATTTCACGACTTGCGAAAACAAGGTTCTTCCCCTTTGGTTTCTCAGGTGCTGAAACGTCGTCCAACAGCCACGTGTCCCCCCGATGGCTGGCCCTAACAAATTCGGGATTTCGCATATTGTGATTTCCACGTTCTTGTGCAACTCGAAAGGGTTTTTAAACCCTACGCACATTTTCCAGATCTGACGGTCCCGAGGGTTCTCCTTTTTCCTGAACAGATCCCCTCCAACACTTTTGGTGCGGAGTCCTCTTTCTCTGTGGCTAGATGTCACCCCGACTGCGGTTTCATAACACTCCTATACCTCCTGAGCTTGGTAACACGGTCAAGTAACTCCTTGACACTCAGGAGCATCCAAAGGTTTGAAATTGGTCCTCCAGACAAAATTTCTCCTCAAACCCTCAGTCCAAAGACCACTCAACTGGCCCATCTAGGTTCAACATCGAAACATGGGCTCTGATACCATTCTGTAATGCTCCCCCGACCGTCATCCAACCCACTGGTCGGACAGACGCTACTTTGTGGAACAACATCATTTTATGCTTAATTAATAACATGAATTTAAATCTGTTAAACACATTTAAACTCAGAGTCAGCACAAAATTACTACTGACATAAATAATCCATGGAATTAACATTAATTCATATGCACAGCAGAATACATGATAAATATAAATACACAGACATGAAAAACATAATTAAAACATCATTTGGTACTTATCTTTGAAACGATGGTAATTCCACCAACTATGTGTAGGCCTTCCACGAACCTCCCAGCCTTAGACCACGCTACTTATCAAGCTCAGTAGTGGGTCACCCCCGAGCTGGGACTACGCTCCACCCCAAGGTAAGGAATCCTAGGCTAGGCTGAGGTTACAAGAAAAAAAACACAGAATGACTGGAAGGATTCTTCCCAGGATGCCATCTTATTCCCACTACTCTCGGACTCTCATTCCCCACATGTCTGTTCCTCCTGGGAGTATACACCTTCACAAGCACAGTCCATCAGTGCTACACCTCCCTCTCTGGATCTAGGAAACAGGCCAGATCAAGAAGTCTCAGAGCCCGAAGTTGGTGCTGTACATTCTCTGGAAGAAACCACTTCCTAGAAAACTCTCTCACCTGGAGAGAGTTGTTCATAGGCTTGACAACCTACCTCTTCCAACAACAATCACCTCCCTCACCTGGAGAGAGGTTACACATAGGCTAAGCATGAACTCACAGTGGCCAGTAAGCCACGTGCAGTCCAGCATTGCATGGCCACAACAACCAACTGGGAAAACAGACACGGGCTTCCCAAACGAGCTCAACAATCATGAAATAGACTCACGGTTTTGTTTTCGGGATTGCACAAGGTGTACAGAGATCCCATGCACAGGATCAAACTGTTCAAGCAAGGAATGTATCGGATTCCTTAGGAATCAACACAGACCTTTTCCCTGGTTTCAAAATTGCACGAGTGTATCTTGCAGAGGTCAGACGGGACTCACCTTCAGGCGGTCGATGGTGGAATGGAGGAGGAACCCCCCAACACGGCTCATCTCAGCCATTTTATTTTATTGTCACCCATGCAACTGCATGCATTCCTTCAGCATGTGTTCCTTCCATTTGGAAGTTTCTTGTCCTTCCAAAAATAACTTAGGATAAAACATATTATTCACATGTCTTTTGGAATAATATTAAAATATTATTCCCCAAGGACTTAAGCCCCTAGGCTCAACACTTAGTCCCTTTTCCCACCTTCCAGCCCCTAATCCCTTGCCCACTTTGTGGAATCTTAGTCCCCCATCACTCATTCATCGTGGTCAGTTTGCACACAGCGGTGTTTATAATTTTATCAATGTTCTACATAGATACATGTACAAAATCAAGCTCTTGGTCTTCAACACTTAGGCTCTCTGGCCTAACAATCACATAATCCCACCAACTTATATAAACTTGGCTCACCAGCCTATAAAACATAATTACAATTCATTTCATAAACATGATTTACAACAGGACTCGGCCTTGCGGACATTACAGTTGTAGGCATGCCAATTAGCACTGGAAGCAAAGACCATCCTTCAATCCCCACCCATGAAGGCTACATTCCTCAACCATCCTTGCCTCAGATCTCACCCCGCTCCGACACAAACCTTCAAGGTCCAAAAGGTATATGTAGAAAAAATGGTAGAACGTCGCAAGAAAGGACTTTGCTACTATTTTGATGAAAAGTATTCACCGGGATATAAATGTAGAGAACAAAAGTTATTCCAAATCGATGCATCAACTTCCTCTCCCTATGAAAACATCCCATCATATGAGGCTCTTGACCCATAGGAATCTCACCCAAGTGAGCACGCCAAAGCTCCAATTGCAACCCCTATGGAACTAGTGGAACCTTCCATATCTCTTCATGCCCTCTCGAGTATTTCGGCCCCAGAGACACTGAAGATCAAGGACTACATCAAACATAGGATGGTTGTGGTGTAGATTTATAGTGGTCGCACCCATAATTTTATTCACCATAGGCTCATTGAGGAGCTCCACTGCTTTGTCTGCCCTGTTTATAATTTTCAAATCCTCATCTCTAATGGTGGTACTATGAAGTGTAGGGGTTGGTGTGAGAATTTCAAACTCCAAATGAGTGATTATCATTTGAAAACCCACATGTTCTCTATTTCCATAGGTGGTTTTGATATTGTATTGGGTGTGGAATGGATTCACACTCTGGGACCAATAAAAATGGATTATCAAGAATTATATATGAGCTTCTCCAAGACGCTCACACCTACACCCTTCTAGGTCTCCAAGCGGGCTCCCCTGAAATCATCAGCTCTCATAGGATGGAAAAAATGTTGAAGAAAGGCCACCATGGTGTGATTGCTCAATTTCATGCCATTCAGGTCACTAAACATGCTTCTCAGGTAGCTCCTCCTAACATGAAAATCATCTTGGACAAGTACCCCAAGGTATTTGAGGTTCCCATAGACTTACCTCCCTCCAAGGGTGAGCATGATCATAACATCCCTCTCCTTCCGAGCACTCAACCCCCTAATGTACGTCCCTACAAATATCCATTGCTCAAAAAATGAGATAGAAAAGATGGTACAAGAATTACTGGAGGAGAGGGTAATTCACCCTAGTACCAGCCCATATTCTTCACCAGTGGTGATGGTATTAAAGAAACAAGGTACTTGGCACATGTGTCCCGATTTTAGTGCCCTAAATAAATTTACCATGAAAGATAAGTTTCTCATTCCTTTCATTGATGATTTGTTCGATGAACTCCAAGGTGCTCGTTTCTTCACCAAATTAGAACTTATCTCCAGCTATCACTAGATCTGGATGAAGGAGGAATATATTCCTAAGATTGCTTTTAGAACTCATGAAGGACATTATGAATTATTGGTCATGCCTTTTTGCCTTTGCAATTCCCCATCCACCTTCCAAAGTCTCATGAATAAAATATTGAAACCTTACCTTCAAAAAAATTTCATGGATTTCTTTGATGACATCCTCATTTACAACCCCTCTTGGGATAGCCACCTTCTTCATGTGGACAAAGTCCTTCACTTTCTACATGCCAACTAATTTTTTGTCAAAAAGACCAAATGTTCCTTTGGAACTAGCAAAGTGGAATACTTGGGACACATTGTGGGTCGAAAAGGGGTAAAAGTAGACCCAAAAAAGATACAAGCTATGCAGGAGTGGCCACGACCAACGACCTTAAAGTGCCTAAAGGGTTTTCTAGGTCTCATAGGATATTACAGGAAATTTGTCCACCATTATGGAAAAATTGCTAAGCCCTTGACCGACCTTATTAAGAAGAATGCATTTCATTGGACACATGTTGTTGAGCAAGCCTTCACATAGTTAAAGAATGTCATGTGCACTACTCATGTCCTAGTATATCCTGACTTCAACAAAACCTTTGTGGTGGAATCATATGATTTTGGCACTAGTATAGGTGTTGTGCACATACAAGATGGTCAACCTTTGGCATTTACTACCAAAGTGTTTAGTGGCCATAATATAGGAAGATGTACGTATGAAAAATAAATGATGGCCATTCTCCATGCAGTGCACACATGGTGGCCATATCTTTTGGGACGTCATTTTTAGATCAAAACACATCACCATAGTATGAAGTGTTTTTTGGAGCAGCAATTATCCTCCCTAGAACAAAAAAAGTGGCTGACAAAAGTGTTGGGTTATGATTATGAAATCATATATAAAAAGGGAAAAGACAATATTGTCAATGATGCATTGTCAAGACAACACGAGTAGGATGGCTCCCTCTTTTCCTTATCCTTATCGGTCTCTGATTGGATTGAAGAAGTATGCCAAGAGTGGTTAACACACTCGACTATCGCTGGGATAATTCAACGCCTTCAGGAGGAACCTAATCCTCCCATGGGCTAAACTTGGCAGGATAATATTCTCATATATAAGGATCGCCTGGTTCTATCACCTTCTTCCACACTCAAGCTGAGGCTTTTAAATGAGTTGCACTCATCAACTATTGTAGGTCACTCAGGCTTCCAAAAGACCTATGCTTGTGCACGTCATTTTTTTTTTTTTCTGGGCAGGTATGAAAAATTATATCCTTCACTTTGTCACCGAATGTGAGGTGTGCCAATGTAATAAAGGTGAAACTATCAAGTATCTAAGATCCCTACAACCCTTACCCATTCTAGCATCTATGTGGACAAACATCTCCATGGACTTTATAGTGGGCCTTCATAAAGCTAGGAACAAGTCCATCATCATGGTGGTGGTTGATCACCTCTCCAAGTATGATCATTTTTGGCCTTACCCCACCCTTTCACACCAAAACTAGTAGCACAAGTTTTCCTTGATCATATTTTCAAGTTACATGACATGCCCACCTAAATTGTATTTGATCAAGACCCAACTTTCACGAACACATTTTGGCAAGAGCTGTTTAAATTGTAGAGAACCCAACTAAACATGAGTACAACCTGCCACCCCCATTCTGGCGGCCAAATGGAAGTGGTCAACAAATGTTTGAAAACCTACTTATGATGTTTTTCTTTAGACAACCAACACCAGTGGGTGTAATGGATCCCCTCGGAAAAATGGTGGTACAATAATTCCTATCATACACCCACTAAAATGACCCCATATGAAGTAGTGTATGGCCAACACCCACCTACAATCACTACCCATCTTCCAGGCACATCAAAGATCCAATATATTGATATAATGTTGCAAGGTCGAACAACCACACTAACGACTATGAAGGATAACCTCCACATGGCCCAAAATTGCATGAAGCAACATGCAAACCAACATCATTCATAAAGGTTTTTTTAGGAATGTGATCAGGTGTTTCTCAACCTCCAACCTTACAAACAAACATCTCTCAAAGCCAAGGGACATCACAAGTTGGCACCCAATTTTTATGGGGCCTACCATATCATCAAGCGTATGGTTCGATGGCCTACAAATTGGCCCTTCCAGCTACTTCCAAAATCCATCCGGTGTTCCATGTTTCCTGTCTAAAGAAAGTGGTGGGACAAAATTGTAGGGTCCAAACCATCCATCCAGAATTAGATGAAGAAGGCTCCCTTTGGATCCAACTAGAAGCAGTCCTCAATAACCGTGAACATCAATTGTGAGGCAAAACTATCAAGGAAGTGTTGATCAAGTGGAAGAACACATCACAAGAGGATGCGACTTGGGAACCAACGACTATACTCCAACAATTTTTGCACCTTCAAACTTGAGGGCAAGGTTTCTTTTGAATGGGGAGGGCATGTTAGGATCTAATCCTAACCCCTCTTCATGGGTCATTAGTTAGTAGGATATGTTTTCTATGTAATGAAGGCCAACATTAGTTAATAAGGCCTAATAAATACAAGAGAATAAGTCAATGTAAGAAGACCTAATAGAGTCTTTCGCTTCTAGAAATACCTTCCTTTGGAAGTTTCCTTAGAAGGTAGAATTAGTATAAATAAGAGTAGGTCTTGGAGATTATTGTAATAGAGCTTTGCTCTATTGGAGGTTGCCCCCTCAAAGAGGAAAGTGAACATTGTTATCTTAATAAAGGTGCTCTTCCTGGTGTTATTCTAGTATTGATCTATCTATAATCTTGTTGATTCATAACTTCTTACTAAATATTTATGTTTTGCATATTATATTTCATTTGATATATTGCAGGTTCTCTGTCGTTGCACTGGATCTCAGGTAAACTTTAATGTGCTTTGATTGTTTCACCAGATGATAGTCGATCGATGGAATAGGATACCAGTCTTAATGAGGAATTTTTGTAACCAAATGACCTGAATGATAATGTTGACCACACCTCTGTACTTGGCCTCTGCTGATGAAAAAACAATAACTAGTTACGTTTTATTGGACCAACAAATGGGGACATATCCCAAACTAAGAACATACCCTAGGGTGGACTTGCGATCTTTGCTATAGAAAACCCTATCTCAATATGTATAGTCGATGACGTCTAATGTATATCCTGTTGCATAACAAATCCCATGACTAGTGGTACCTTTGACATATCATAGCATGCATTTGTTAGTTTTCTAGTGTAGCTCATGCGGCTCTTGCATGTACCTAGAAGCTACTCCCACTGCATATGATATATATATGGGTGATCCATATTTAGGAGCAGAAAAAAAGTGATTAACAGACTGCATACAATAAACATAGAGATATGAGGAACAACACAGATATCCAGTGAACAATATATTTTATTGAATAAATGAAATAGGTTGAAACTGTAAAACTGTAGAACTAAAACACTTGCTCGAATGGTGGTAGCTATCTCTGAGAAGAGATGTGGCTGCTACGCACATCCGTTTGAGTAGAATGATTACAATAAGGCTTCAAAGGCCTTTTTAACATTACTCATGAATGCCAAAACCCTAGACATCCAAAAAATTAACCCTAGGAGATGAAACGCCAAAATTTATGTGGGCGCCTATCGGTAAGTTGGTACCTAAACTTCATGGGGTCGTAAATTTTGCATACGACCTATGTTTTAGGCGCATGATAGCATGTTGGAAAAGTCTTTTCGAGAACTACACATTACACCATAGAACTCTGACTCCATCTACATTTTGACTATGAAGAGCCAAAAAGACATTGTTTAGGGCCTTGGAAGTACAACAAGATGTGTTGACATGAAAACATACAAAATAATCTAGTTGGATTAAGTGGGAGGCCACCAGTATCCACCTGGAAGATGTGTATGGATTTAGACAACCCCAGAAGTGTAGAACCCACAATTACAAAGAAGTACAAAAGAACGTGATGAACTAAAAATTGTCAAGAGGAGCTAGTTGGAATAGGTGGGTGGCCACCAATATCCACTTGGATCAGTCCCCCCCCCCCTTCGGAAGCAATGGTCCCCATTGTGTTGAGTTCCCCCGTCAGGTGAGGAAACTTCTGTTGAATTTGGCCCCAAGTGAGCCACTTGCCTTAGTGGAGGAGCTACCCTGCATTGACAACCCGATAAAGCGAGATCCTTTATTGGCGAGTGCCCTTGACCTGTGTGTCCACTATTTTATCAGTCGATGCTTGTTCCATGCAGCCAAAGTTGAGATTTGTTGGTGTCAATTGTTCTGTGATCTCTAA
>JZKD02S1784948.1:39352-49784 GCA_000966675.3 Picea glauca | reverse complement strand
CCAGTGAGCAGAGATGAGTTAACATCTGTAATGCTAACATCAGCATCCGTACATCCTACGTGGAAATCAAAAAGAGTGACACGTGTCATGATGACATCAACATGCCACGTGGAAGAACCAGAGGCGGCCATGTGTCACTCAAATTTGGCCTGTTTAGGGCACCATGTGGACCAATGAAAAAGTGCCAGTGGCACCACCCATAAGGTGGCACAGGTCTAGGATAACGCAGAGATGATGTCATCACACATAGGTGGGCAAATCAGAGGCTGCCACATGGTCCAATAGGGAGGCACCACATGGCACCCCCGAAATGCACAAGGAGGTCTCGTGAAAAAAATAATTAAATATATATATATATATATATATATGGAACCCCGCCAAATATGGCGGAAGTTCTGCTACATTTAGTGTTTCTGTGAGATATAATCCCCGCCAATGTGTCTTCCAGAAATAGTTAGCGGTTCCGCCATTTTTGGGGGTATATGCCAAATTTGCCGCCAAAAATAGCATTATGTCGATTAAACCGTCACCAAAGCCACCGGAAAAATTAGTGGAGCATGCCAACCATGTGTTAAAATTAGGAGTAAGTGGGATTCGACACCAAAACCTCCTTAACAACCAACGTCTAAAGTTTGCTCCGCTAACCATTTGGCCAACGACCTCATCAATGCTTAACTGCCCGAGAATTTGTATAAGGGCATTTCAGTTCAGAGTTTGAAGAGACAGAAGACTCTGAGCACGAGAGTGGAGCACCCCTTTATAGCCTGGTACGGATCCGTACAGACTGTACGGATTTTGACATGCAAATCGAGGCGAGCGTGCCTCTTGGGTCCAGAAAGTGCCCGACTCGGATCGAGGTATGGAGATAGTCATTTTAGGTAAAATGATGCCACGAACGCAGTGGTGGTGTTATTTTTCTGATCTGAGAAAAAAATCAGCAGCTTAATTCCAGAATGAGTCATTTATTGCAGAATCAGTGGCACGATAACCAAGGCAGAGGTGTCTCTTGGGCCTGAAAGTGTCCAACGCGGATGGAGATGATTTGACAGTCAGTTTTAGGTAATTCAACGACGCGAATTCAATGACGGGGTCTGTTTTTGCAGCAGAGCTTCAGAGCAACAAGCTAAGTGTTGGAGAAGCCAATGTAAGTATGTTTTTTATTATGTTGTTTTTTCATTAAATGTTGTAGCATAACATGTGTGTTATAGGTCTGAAGGAGTACAGAGAAGCTGCAACAAGGCAACAATATCAGCTTATTCCTTCTATATATTTGTTTATTATCTTCTGTCACATCAAATCAATCAATTATATGTGACAGAGAAATTGTGGCACTTGCATGACAAGTGGCCAACGAAGAAGTTCTGATTCTCATGGGTTCCGAGATATTTTGTATGGGTTGCATATTTATGTTTTGGATCTAAGCAGCATATCTAAGTCTTTTGATGGCTCCATGTTGATGGGGGTCATATTTTATTCTTTGACTTTTTATGTATTGAGTATGTGGGAATGATGTCCATGTCAGCATCATGGATGCCTCATGAGTATAACTTGTGAAGCTGATACATTCTTGATCACATTATGATCTCTTGTTCTCGTCGTCGAAAAGGGACTTTGTCCTTACAACTTGTAAAGGAGAGACATCATTACATCGAGAAGAATAAAGTGGTCAAGCTTTGGAGCATGACCCAGAGAGGTAGCCCATTGCAAGGGTGAACTCTGTTATCAAGGGAAGTGTCATATCCATTATGTGTATTATGTTCTTATGTTGTTTTTCCATGAATTTCCTCACATAGGATATTAAATGCAAGCATGACATATCACACATAAGGAAAACTAAAGAGGTTTCATTCACTTTCAAGTTCTAGAGCATAAGACTTCAACTTTACCTTTAATTGCAAATCACTCAAGTAAAACGATCTATAACTGGCCCTTTTGAAGGAGTGACATAATCAACCAGTTATTGGAAACTTATCACTCCTGGGTTCAGATCATGTGGTATCAGAGCAAGCTTGATACTGATTGTAGGTGTTGAAGTAAAGGATGGCAAGGTCACCAAATCAATCATGGTTTGATGAGCTTCAATAGCTGAACCAAATGCTTCAAGCAGAGAATGCTAGATTGAAGACATTGTTGCATGTTGCAGAAGAAGAGAATCAAAGGTTGCAAGAGCAATTGCAAGCCATGAAGATGCAGATAGAGGAAGACTCTACGAATGAGATGGCGATGAGACCATCTTGTGACCATGGAAACTTCACCAGTTATGGGTGCGAGCATGACAGTGAAAATGCATGCACACTTTGTCAAACAAATGAAGATGAGCTTCATGCATCCAGAAACCAAGGAGGATTCCTAGAAGCATCTTCCACTGATGCTTCTCACCAGGAACAACTAGACACATCTCAAGAAGTAGACCAAGGGTCCCAGTTTGAGGTGGAGGTAAATAAACCATGTGTAGTTCCTTTCTTGATTATTGCTGATGATTCTTTTGAAATACTTGAAAAACATGCTTCTTGCATCGGCTTAAAGTTGATGAGAAAAATGGGATACGAAGGAGGAGGCCTTGGAACAAATGGCCAAGTTATTGTGGATCCCATTGAGGCAGTGGTTTGGCCTCAATATGTTGGGATAGGCTATGTCCCAAAGGATGTTGGAGAAAGCTCTAAGACCATTCGGGAAGAAGACCCTAGGACAGTCATTGAGACTCCAGATGTCAACAATTCATCAGGAGATGAAATTGATTCAGTGCAGGCCGAGAGCACAACTTCTCATGATCGAGGATTCGAGACATCTCCAGGGAGAGATGAGCATCACAATGACAGATTTGAGACCAACTCTTCTTACCAGTCTGACTCTGGAGGAAACTCACTGAGGTATAATAAATATTGAAACTCTAAAATGCCATTTGATTATAAGCATGTTGATCATATAAAACAGATATTTTGGCATCAAAGACCCTGCACTTTTTGTGGATTCAATAACCATGCAATGTCCCAGTGTTGGAAAAGAAAATCCTTGTGCAGGAAGGTTATGGCAACCAGGAGAAGGATGAGGATGACATATTTCTTTCCACACATGGAAAAGAGCAGGGGGAATGCACCTATAAAGGAGAAAGGCTACTGCAGCCATTGTAGCAAAGATGGGCATCATGAGGCCACTTGTTGGGACTTACATCCATATCTATGT
Source organism: Picea glauca (assembly GCA_000966675.3). Lineage (NCBI taxonomy): Eukaryota > Viridiplantae > Streptophyta > Pinopsida > Pinales > Pinaceae > Picea > Picea glauca. Next base: position 46,601 of record JZKD02S1784948.1, on the reverse strand, counting down.
CCAAAGAAGAACAAGAATACCAGGAAGGCACCTCCGAGGGAAACAACTAGTCAAGTGGTGCTTCAGGAAAATCTGCCACTAGGAGAAGACCAACTACTAGTGAAAGGACAACTTGGTAAAGAGGACATGTTTGGAAAAATGGTTGAACAAATGGGGAAAATCCTTTTGAATTAGCCAAGAGTGGCCATCTTTTGTAAATCACATGTTGTGATTCAAACCTCGTAGAGGGGTATTGTGTAAAAGTGATAATTGTTGATATCACTTCTTTTTCTGGCACATGTTAATATTGTTAGGCCTTGTGAGATAGTTTGGGTATGAGTTTATTATTGTAAGTCCAATGGACATGAAACTTAATGTAATGACTTTTGGGGACCAAAATGTTTTTCAGTTGGGAGGCATGATCTGTATGGATCTAGCGAACATCACAAAAGTTTCAGAAGTGTCCCAGAATGCACATAATCAACCCAGGACGCTCAGAATGGCTTCAGTAGACAGAAAAAGGGAAAAAAACAAAGTTCCCAAAACTCAATTAAGACAGAATTATCGCGAAGAGTGCATCGCAATCTTTCCAATGGTGCAAACGACTCGTCAAACGGAGTTACATATCAAAAGTTATAAGCGGTCAAAGTTATGGTCAACCCAGCCCGGTCAACAAGGATGAGTCAACATCTGTATTGTTGACATCATCATCCGTATAGCCTACGTGGAAATCACAAAGAGTGACATGTGACGTGATGACTTCAGCATGCCACATGGCAGCACCATAGGCTACCATGTGTCACTCGAATTTGGCCTTTTTAGGGCGCCACGTGGACCAGTGAAAAAGTGTCACGTGGCACCCCCAAGTGACGCCATGTGGCACCACCCTGAAGGTGCCACATGTCCAGGATAATGTAGAGATGATGTCATCATGCACAGGTGGGCGAATCAGAGGCTGCCACGTGTCCCAATAGGGAGGCGCCACGTGGCACCCCTAAAATGCACAAGGAGGTCTCGTGAAAAATACAATTAAAATATATATATATATGGAACCCCGCCAAATATGGCGGAAGTTCCAATATATTTAGCATTTCCAGGAGATATAACCTCTACTAATGTGTCTTCCAGAAAGTTAGTGGTTCCGCCATTTTTGGGGTTATATGCCAAATTCGCCACCAAAAATAACATTCTATTGTTTAAACCGCCGCCAAAGCCACCGCCAGAATTAGCGGAGCGCGCCAACCATGTGTTAAAATTAGGAGTCTGTGGGATTCGACCCCGTAACCTCCTCAACAACCAATGTAAAAAGTTAGCTCCGCTAACCATTTAGCTAATGGCCTCATCAATGATCAACTGCTCGAGAATTTGTATAAGAAGGGCATTCTGGTTCAGAGTTCAAAGAGGCAGAAGACTCTGAGCACGAGAGTGGAGCATGCTCATACGAACTATACGGATTTTGACACACAAATCGAGGCAAGGGTGCCTCTTGGGTTCAGAAAGTGCCCAACTCGGATCGAAGCGTGGAGATAGTCATTTTTAGGTAAAATGATTCCACAAACACAGTGGTGGTGTTAGTTTTCTGATCTGAGAAAAAATTCAACAGATTAACACCAGAATGAGTAATTTATTGCAGAGGCAATGGCATGGTAACCGAGGCAGAGATGTCTCTTGGTCCTAAAAGTGTCTAACTCGGATGGAGACGATTTGACAGTCATTTTTAGGTAATTCGGCGACGTGAATTCAATGATGAGGTCTGTTTTTGCAGCAAAGCTTCAGAGCAGCAGGCTAAGTGTTGGAGAAGCCAATGTAAGCATGTTTTTTTTATGTTGTTTTGTCATTAAATTTTGCAGCATAACATGCATGTTATAGGTCTAAAGGAGCAGAGAGAAGTTGTAGTAAGGCAGGAAGATCAACTTATTCCTTCTATCTATTTGTTTATTATCTTCTTTCACATCAAATCAATCAGTTATATGTGACAGAGAAATTGTGGCACTTGCATATCAAGTGGCCAATGAAGCAGTTCTGATTCTCGTGGGTTCCAAGATCTTTTATATGGGATGCATATTTATGTTTTGGATCTAAGCATCAAATCTAAGGCTTTTGATGGATCCATGTTGATGGGGGTCATATTTTGTTCTTCATCTTTTTATGTATTGAGTATGTGGGAATGATGTCCATGTCAACATCATGGATGCCTCATGAGTAGAACTTGTGAAGTTGATACATTCCTGATCACATTCTAATCTCTTGTTGTCGTCACCGAAAAGGGACTTTGGCTTTACAACTTGTAAAGGAGAGACATCATTACATCGAGAATAATAAAGCGGTTGGGCTTTGGAGCATGACCCAGAGAGGTAGCCCACTGCAAGGGTGAACTCCATTATCAAGGGAAGTGTCATATACATTATGTGTATTATGTTCTTATGTTGTTTTTCCATGAATTTCCGCACATAGGATATTAAATGCACGCATGACATATCGCACATAAGCAAAACTAAAGAGGTTTCATTCACTTTCAAATTCTAGCGCATAAGACTTCAAATTTACCTTTAATTGCAAATCGCTCAAGTAAAACGATCTATAACTGTCTCTTTTGAAGGAGTGACATAATCAACTAGTTATTGGAAACTTATCGCTCCTAGGTTCAGATCACAACGACACTATTTGTGCTCCTTGTCTTATACTTGATGTTGAGATAGAACTGTTGTAGGTAGGTGGACCAGTTATGATGGCAGTCGTTATGCAACTTCTCCTATGTCTGTATGAACTACAGAGGCTTGTGATCAATGTGGATGATCCTCCCATTTCCGATAATGTAATGTTTCCATTGACGACAAACTTGTACAATGGAATACATTTCCTTGTCATAGGTGGGGTATTTTTGGACAGTATTTGAGAGTGTCTCAATATCTAAGAGTGAGAATTGCGCCTACAACATAGTCAAATGCATCAGTCTCAATCTCAAATGATTGTTGAAAATCGGGCAAGGAGAGTATTGGAGATGAGAACAAGTGATGCTTCAGATTATCAAATGATCGTTCTTGTTCCTTCCCCCACACAAGATTTTCCCTGCCACCTCCCTTGGTCATGTGGTTGAGGGCCCATGCAATATGGGAGAATACCAACATGAACCGGCAGTAGAAGTTGGCTAGTCCCAAGAAGCTCTGAAGCTCTGTTAGTGTGGTCGAGGCTGGACAATCACGGATCACTTGAATCTTAGCAAGATCAACATGTACCCCATGCTCATCAACAATGTAGCCCAAGTATTGGACCATGTTCATGACAAAGGAGCAATTTTCCAAGTTGGCATATATCTTTTGCTACCACATAGTGTTCAAAACCTGTTGAATATGTCGCATGTGCTCCTCCCAAGTTCTATTGAAGATGAGGATGTCATCCAAACATACCACCACAAAAGAGTTGGTGAAGGGTATCAATACATCATCCATCAACCTCATGAAAGTTGTTTCCATTTGGTGCATTTGTTAGGCCAAAGGGAATGACCAACCATTCAAAGAGACATTCTTTAGATTTGAAATTTGTCTTCCAGACATCAGTTGGTTTGATGGGAACCTAGTGGTAGCCAGAATTTAGGTCATTCTTGTTGAAGAGCTTTGCACCCTTGATTTGGTCAAGAAGGTCATCAATCCTGGGAATTGAGTACCATTTTCTGACTGTGATTTTGTTTAATGATCTGTAATCAATGCAGAGTCGTCGGGTCTCGTCCTTCTTCTGGACCAACACAATCGGGCTTCTGCAAGGGGAGGAGTTGGGTATGATGTGCCCCTTTTGAAGAATCTCTTCAATTAGACGCTTGATTTCATCATTTTCCATCAGCGAGTGATGATATATTGGTCCATTAGGAAGAGGTGCATTGGGGGTTAGATCAAGTGGATGCTTGACTTGGCAGTGCGTCGATACCCCGGTGGGTGAGGAGAAGATGTATATGTACTCTTCCATGATCCCGTCCACTTTCTTCTACTGCAAAGAGAGGCTTTGTGTAGAGGCCACATATGTGGCGGCGACCTTCTGCTTATTGTGAGCATGGATCACAAAGAAGAAAAACTTCTCGGTCTATAAAATGACCTTACTTCATTGCTTAGCAAAGATTCAATAAATAGTAGTAGGCGACGCTACCTATGGTATCCTGTACAATTGTATACCCAAAGTAATAATAAAATTGTGGGGTCTAGACTCATACACAACATGAAGCTTCCACAAATATGGTTGTCCTAAAAGAACATCATAAAATTCAAGGGGAGAAATATCACACAATACCCCATCTTTGAAAGGCTTGATGTTGTAAGGAAGATGATGTTGGTTGATACAAAGATCTCTTCCTTGGCAAAGCCAACCGATGGTGTAAGGTTGCAGGTACAATGTCATTGGAAGGTCTAGCCTCTTGAAGACCTATGTTGAGATCAGGTTCTTTTGGATGCCACTATTGACAATGGAATGAAGTGGAGCCCCCTTTACCCACATCTTTGAGTGAAAGAGGTGTTCCCCTTCCTCTGGTTCTTCTAGTTATCTTGGCTAGACTTTGGTGGTAGTGACAGTGGCACTAGGTTCAACATCGATAATCCACTTCCCTCTTTCTGGATTTGATTCAGAATCAGAATCGACCTCTGACTCAGAATCCTTCAGCTAGGCCACGAGTGACTGCTTGGAGCAACATTCTTCAGTGTTGTGCCAAGGGATTTTATGGTATTCACACCATTTTCCCGTGTCTTTCTTCGTCTTCTTATTGCCCTTATTGTGTTGTGGCTTGGAATGTTTGTCCTAAGAGTGGACATATTTTCTTTGTCCCTTTTTGTGTGGGTTGGGGCCGCCTTTTCCATTCTTTGGCTGTGAGGAGTTTGCAGATCCAAACTCTCACCTCTTCTGCTTAAATTTCTACTTGATCTTGACAACATATCTATAAGTCGTACCCAAGGAGGCAATGTCCAGAAAATCCATTTTTGTTTGAATGTATCTATGCAAACAAAAATAGTATTTAAGCCCCAGATGTCACTCAGATTCTTTGATACCATATTTGGTGCATAAGATATGGAAAATATTGGTGAAATCTGGTACTGTCTGGTCCCTTTCTTGACGCAGGGTCGTCCATCTGGTGTACTCATCCTCATAGCTTCCAACATGGTATTATTGTTCTTTAATGGCATCTCGAAAGGAATCCCATGTAGGGTAAACCACAAATATTACAGATTCCTCTATTTCCCTTTGCTCAAAGTAAGTGTCCCACCAGACCTTAACATGGGGGATGACCTTGAGGAGTGAAAAAATAATCTTTTCCAATCAAAAACATTGTGGACCGAAAAATACCCTTCGACCAGATTCAACCATTTATCTACAACATCCGTATCTATCAATCCTTCAAATAATGAAATATCAAAATTTACCTGTACCTTGAAGGGGATTGCATGGCCGCTTGATGAAGATGCTTCTCCTGTGGGCAGTCGCTGAAGGATCTACACAAATTTGTCCATCATTTCGTTCCTTTTTTCGCACAAGGGTTTCATCGAGCAACATTTTAAAAGGATATCTTGCTCCATCATATTTATTTCCGTCTCCCATGGGTTGTTTTCAGGCTCGACGTGACCGATCTTGCAATGGCTCGATTGGTTCAAGTCCCAATTTATTTTACCCAGATCTTATCGGGGACATGCATGAAGAAAAATAAATGAAGAGCATACCGCTCAGACACCACTGATCTGAATTTAGAAGTGGAACAAACTAATTAAAAAACTGAATACAATAAACACAGAGATATAAAGAATAACATAGATATTGTAATTTTTAAACCTATGAAGTAAAGAAATGCATATAGATTCTTAAGAAAAACAGAAATTAATCAATGGCTCATACACATAGTACACAAAGATTTATACCGGAAACCCTTAACCGAGAGAAAACCTTTCAACGCTTCATTGTATTAATTTCACCATTCACCATACAATATATATATACAATGTTTTTAGGTATTTCGTAGATACCAAAACCCTAATCCATTAATTCGGGATTAATTTAGAAAACCGTTAAAAATAGTAAAATCCACTAAAATAGCAAAAATTCCCCAAAAAAAAGTTCAAGGCATTGCCCCGAACTCTGTGTGTAACCAAACAGGGGCATACCTGCCCCCCCTAGGAAGCGCCTGTCGCACACGACACAAAGAGCACTACTAGAGGGATCGTCAGACGCAGTTTTTTAATATGGCACGCCCACACACACACATGCAAAGAATATAACACATACCCAACAGTCTCCTACTTGTTGCTTTCTTTTCATCCAGGGGTCCATAGGATTATATAGTCAATAATCCAGGACATCAATGACCATTGTTACTCTACACCAGGAGAAATTTTCTATTCTCACAGACTTTGTCAATGAATCTACAACATTCTTCAAAGTGTCAACCTTTTCCAACAACACCTTCTTTTCTTCAACCATGTCTCTCACAAAGTGATACTAAACATCAATATGCTTTTTCTTCGAATGATAAGTTGGGTTCTTTGCCAGGAAGATTGCACTCTGACTGTCACAATATAATATCACTACTTGTTGTACCAACCCAATACCTGAACACAATCTCTGTAACTGTACTACTTCCTTGCTTGCATGAGTGGCTACCATGTATTCATCTTCTGTAGTTGAGAGTGCCACTATAGCCTGTCTTTTTCTCCTCCAAATAGTTTAAACACATACCCACTTGTAGATCTTCTGTGATCCAGATCTCTAGCCCAGTCTGCATCAACAAAGCCATCTATGTCCACCACTCTGTCCAATCATGGTCTTCCTTGGTAGCAAAATCCATAATGGGTAGTGCCACGCAAATACCTGAAGACCCTCTTTACTGTTGTCCAATGCTCCTTCTATGGTTTTGACATATACCTGCTCAAAACTACCACTGCATGTGCAGTGCCCGGTCTAGTACAAACCATTGCATACATCAACCTACCAATTGCACTGGCATACGAAACATGGGACATGTCCTCTTCTTCTTCCTGTGTCTTGGGACACTGATCTGCAAATAACTTTACACATATAGGAATAGGAACCTTGACCGGTTTACTTCCATGCATATTAAACCTCTGCAATATCATCTCAACATATTTTCTCTTATTCAACCAGAGTTTCTTGTTTGCACGATCTCTTTTAATCTCCATTCCCGGAATGAATTTAGCAACACCGAGATCCTTCATGCCAAATTTGAAGGATAACTACGATTTCACCTCCTTGATAACATCCATGTTATTTCCTACCAACAACATGT
>JZKD02S1784937.1:42153-85864 GCA_000966675.3 Picea glauca | reverse complement strand
TAGCCTTGGAGAGGCTCAACCACTTGAGATATCATTGGGGTGAGTTGAGGATTTTCCTCCTTCAATTAGGGATCTTCCCTAAGATCATGGCCTGAATAGGGATTCGAATCCAACTGCCTTCAGGGATTGAAGGGATCCTCCCCTCATTCATCTCAACAAACCAATTGCTGCCCAGAATAGGCAGCGCTCCCTCAAAAGGGCCATCAGAGCGTTATAACACTCCTCGGTAGGCTTTAGGGGGGCACCAACACTCCCTAAACCCATCAGCGCTCCCCCAGAAGGGCTATCAGAGCGTTATAACACTCCCAGATAGTGTAGGGGGGGGCGCCAACACTCCTAAGAGAGGTATAGGGGAGCGCTCTCCTCCAAAAAATCAGTTTTTGTGGTTCTTTCAGATGGAAAGAGGTTCATAAGCCTAGTTAACCATTCCTCCTCTTCCAAATCAAGTGTTTGACATGTGTCAAGTGTCCTCTTTATGTCATTATAGGCACGACATATGCATCATAGTAGTATACTTTTCCTGACACTTGCGACACTTGTGAGCAAAATACGACACTATCCAAGTGAGTAATTTCGATGTGTAACAGATGAGGTTATTTTTTATTATGAGACATCTTCTTTGGAAACTATGCCTTTTACCTTGTTTAAATGCTTGTGGTTGGCTTGGGGCACTCAAGTATATGGTCACCCGTAAGATGGGGATGTTTCTTGGAGCTTCCTTTGATGAGTCATCATGTCACTCCTGACCATACTTACCACTTTCCATCATTATTTCCCCTCATGACATCATCTCTTTGGATTTTGGGGTAGACTGGCCCTAGAAGGGACCATTCCTCATTTCATCGGAAGAAGGGGTTGAAGGCCCAGAAGGGATTTAGCTGGAAAAAGATAAAATCCTCATGAAAGAGTTCTGCATCGCCACCACAAAGGCCCAACACCTGGTCATCATCCACACCATCTTGTCACCACAGGTCACTTGGGTCTTTCTTCATGCGGTACAAGTCACGTATGATGGTGGGTATCATTTTAATATTTGAGGCATTCTAGATTGTATATAAGAGGTTATTTTTTATTATGAGACATCTTCTTTGGAAACTATGCCTTTTACCTTGTTTAAATGCTTGTGGTTGGCTTGGGGCACTCAAGTAGATGGTCACCCCTAGGATAGGGATGTTTCTTGGAGCTTCCTTTGATGAGTCATTATGTCACTCCTGACCATACTTACCACTTTCCATCATTATTTCCCCTCATGACATCATCTCTTTGGATTTTGGGGTAGACCAGCCCTAGAAGGGACCATTCCTCGTTTCATTGGAAGAAGGGGTTGAAGGCCCAGAAGGGATTTAGCTAGAAAAAGATAAAATCCTCATGAAAGAACCTTCCAAATGCTTTGCCTAGGGGATCCCAAGAAAGCAATGGAAAGCTTCTCCAAAAGAAAATAAGGACCCCGTGAAAAGAATAAATAAAAACGCTTAAAGGAGCAGCTGAGGATAGGGGGTCTCATCACGAGCTAGCCTATCACGTCCATGTTTACCTAACAGGATGAATTTACCATTTATGACCATCACACCAGGGTAATGGCTCTTAGTTGCATGGCTGAGGGAAAGGAGGTCTCATCACGATCCAACCTTCTCACTTCCATGAAAGTACTTGTGGGTGACAATGTTGATATCTGGTCACCATGCCAGAGTAGTGGCCTCCAACTCGCCCTATGCTATATTGAAACAAAATACAAATAAAGAAAGATAAGAGGCAATTGATGGGCTTGGAAAAAATGCATTATGGACGAAGGTGTGACACACCCTTTACAAAGGCACCCACAAATGAGATACTATTGACCCTTGCATATCATGAAACCCATGCTCATTGAGTACTTCCCCCATCCATTTCATTTCATTCACATAACTCAGATAGGGTTGTTCCTAGACTTAGGGGTTTTATCCATTGAAAAGAAGTACCATTCCAACCCACCCATAGCCAAACTTGGCAAAACGTCTAGTTTCTTAAGCACGTGTTTGTATGATGTAGTCCTGGTATGCATGCTTTAATGACTCTTTTATTGAATTAATTCACTCATCAATATGCTTTGACTTGAGATCCTTTGAGGGTGTATCCATTTGTCTTGCAGGTACAGGTTAGTAGCCAGTTTTGGAAAAAATCCTAGCTTGGGCTTCCATGAGGGAAAGAAACCCACAGGATGGATGACATAGACCCACATGCCAGACGACAAAGAGATTCTTTTAGAGGCCTAGGAGACAACTGGATAGACATATCCCACCCTTGGCATGTCAAACGACTTGCCTAGAAGGGGAAAAGCGTCACTCCCTTGGGCTTGTCGTCACATTTAAGGGGATTATTGTGGTTGATGATGAATTAGAGCATGACACATGGAATTTTGAGGTGGAGAGGCTCTAGATGATTGACACATGGCCTTTGGAGACCCTAATTTGCAACCAAGCTCCAACAACTTGCTCAATTTGTCAAAACGTCATCCTTCAAAGGATGACATCACCTTTGTTTTAGGGTTTCCTTTTGGCACTTTTTGATGGTCAGATTTTATGTTGTACTTCATTGAATTCTATAGCCATAAGGTTGATACAATGCTGCAGAAATTTACTTTTATGACAACCATATTTATTCAATCATGAAGTGTTATTTTCGGTCCACATTGGTTACTAGTTTTATTGCTGACATTGCTAACTAATATAGACCTTTTACTTGTTGATTTGGATGTAATATATTGTTGATTTACTAACTTATATGTTTCTGTATTTTAGGTACAAAAATCTTGAATTTATGATCCATTACTATACTTGGTTGGAAAAGTGTTTTTTATTGTGTCTCGGGCAAGTACAGGTGCACCAGCAACTATCTCTTTACTCGGTATCCATTTACCTCTCTTTACTTACCATTTTCAACCAATATATTCTTCCATCACTTGACCTTTTGGGGGACTTATCCTTACACCTCCCTTCATCCTTCTCATTACCCCTAGGGTCTTCGATATTGCCTCCCAGGAATGACCTTAGTCACCCCCCAAGTGTGGGACCTACATCAAGGTGACATTGGGTGTAGTGTCCCATAGTTGTAGCACATGATTTTTTTGGTTGCGTCGGGATTTGGAAAAAATACAACTTTTTCTATAACATTTTGGCATCGTTGCTGGGAATGATTTTCAATCCTCTTTGTGCCCTAAAACAACACTTTTGGAAAGTCTCTTTCCCAAAGCCTTCACCCCGAGCTTGCCTGGTGACTCCACTCCAAGAACTTACCTATTTTCCTTTGAGAAACCTTCTTCAACATTTGTCCGGTGACTCCAACATTTCCTGAAACCACCTTTTCATTACTTAACTTTCCCCTACTCTTCCCTTTCATCCTTTGATAAGACTTTCTCTCCCCCAGAAACTCCTTTTAGTTTTTCTTCTATTCGATGGGACTATGGCACCTTGGAATCAACCAAGACCTCGCCATCCCTCATGGAAGGAAATTTTGTAGATGGAAAGGGAAAAGGTTACTAATGAAGGTGTTGAAGAGCTAATGAATCAAGTAAAAGAGATGCTTGAAGAACATGCTTACGAAGAAAGATTCCAAGAATTTCCTAATGAAGCTTTTCACGTTGAATATTTTGAGGAGGCATTTAATGAAGATGAAGTGCTTTCACTTAATGGCCCAAATGAAGACATCCAACCCTCTATTCCTCCTATGCATCAAGAAGGGAACACTATGAGTTATGACACTTTAAAGGATCTTGATGATAGCTTGTTCCATGGTCCTGGAAGTGAAGGAGCACTAGAAGATCCCTCAGATACAATTGATCAACATATTGACACTTTCATATAGATTGGAAAATGTGGATTGGACATGATCCTTTTCACCTTTGACGTAGATCCCACTTACGACATTGAGGGAAACCCCCAAACAAAGGATTGGTCTCCATGCATATATGACTTAGATGTTTGGGATGGTGATGGTGACATGATCACATATTTTCTTGATACATTTCAGAATGACTTGTCACAACATCTTCAAGGTGATGCATATCCTTTTGGGGATACATATTTTTTCTATGAGGATTTTCAGACATTTTCACCCTTGATTTTGGAAGAGTACCAAGACATAGACATCCTGGGTCAATCAGAGGTTCACTCTATGAAGCAGAAGTTTTTTCATTCTCATGAGGATTCACAGACAAAGAGGCAACATTTTTCTTCTTCTAGACATGATCATGTCTTGTACCTCATTTCTTCCCCTTGGGTGAAGCACGGGTTTTTTTTGAGTTATCTCACATCTTCTCAGTCTTTGGGGAGTAGTGATCGTGTTGATGAGGATGAAGATGAGAAATCATATGCATATGCCAATCCACTCCAGAAATGGATAAATCAGGCTTCTGGCTATGCTTGCAGATGAGAGTTTCAGAATGATCGAGATTGTGATTTTGTTTTCCAGTAGGATTTCCTCCCTCCCACCCATCTCCATGAGTTTTATTTCATGATTGATTATATGTTTATTTATGCTCATGATTACTATGTGTTGTACTTATCTTTGTTGGTTCACATGATTATGCATAGGGGGAAATGTCTTCATTCGATGATGAGGTGGTTACACTGGTTGGATGATTTCACCTTACACCTTTGAGACTTGATCTTCAGGGTCCCAAGACCCTAGGTAAGTAGGTAAGTCATCTTGCTTTCTTGCATCTTGCAATTGGCTTTCTCATATAAGTTTAGTTTCATTGCATTTTCATTTTTCTCTACTTTCATTATTGATTTCATCATCATATATGTATACTTAGTTAGAAATTTTGTCAAAATTTTCTTTTTCTAGCTTAGTTGGTTTTGATTATGACCATATGAGAACAAGAATGAGTAGGCCATACTGCACTTGATAGTTTGATGTGTCCTTATAGGGACAGGTCTACCAGAATATGTTGTGGTTCTCATAAACTCTACGACGAACACATGTACCCAATTAAGAGCCAGATGTTATCCCCATTTTGTGGATAACTAAGGAGATTATGTCTCGAGGCCCTCAGGTTGCACATATGGAGTATCGAGAGACCACATGACTAGTAATATCCTTTTGCCACTCTAGAAACCAGTATCACCACCACAGTGACCCAACACTTGTTCATCATCCACACCAGCTTGCCACCACTGGTCACTTGGGTCTTTCTCCACGTGATACAAGCCAGGCATGATGGTGGATATCATTTTAATATTTTAGGCATTCTAGCTTGTATATCAGAGGTTATTTTTTATTATGAGACATTTGGTTTGGAAACTATGCCTTTTACCTTGTTTAATTTCTTGTGGTTGGCTTGGGGCACTCAAGTAGATGGTCACCCTTAGGATGGGGGTGTTTCTAGGAGCTTCCTTTGATGAGTCATCATGCCACTCTCGACCATACTTACCACTTTCCATCATTATTTCCCCTCTTGACATCATCTCTTGGTATTTTGGGGTAGATTGACCCTAGAAGGGACCATTCCTTGTTTCATGGGAATAAGGGCTTGAAGGCCCAGAGGGGAGTTAGCTGGAAAAAGATAAAATCATGACGAAAAAAACTTCCAGATGCTTCGTCCAGGGGATCGCGAGAAATCAATGAAAATCTTCTTCGCAAGAAAATAAGAACCTCATGAAAATAATAAATAAAAATGCTTAAAGGATCAGTTGGGGATAAGGGGTCTCGTCACAAGCCAACCTATCACATCCATGGGTATCTAACAGTATGAAATTACCATTTCTATCCATCACACCAAGGTAATGGCTTTCAATTGCATGGCTGAGGGAAAGGGGGTCTCATGATGAGCCAACCTCCTCATTTCCATGAAAGTACTTGTCGGTGATACTGTTGATATCTGATCACCACGCCATGGTAGTGGCATCCAACTCTCCCTATGATATATTGAAAGAAAATACAAATAAAGAAAGATAAAAGGCAATTGATGGGCTTGGAAAACATGCATTATGGACGAAGGTGTGGCACACCCTCCACAAAGGCACCCATAAATGAGATACTACAGACCCTTGCATATCATGAACCCCATGCCCATTGAGTACTTCCCCCATCCATTTAATTTCATTCAAATGACTTAGATAGGGTTTCTCCTAGACTTAGGGGGTTTGATCCATTGAAAAGAAGTACCATGCCAACCCACCCACAACCAAACTTGGAAAAACATCTAGTTTCTTAAGCACATGTTTATATGATGTATTCCTAGTATACATGGTTTAATGGCTCTTTTATTGACTTAATTCTCTCATCATTATGCTTTGACTTGAGATCCTTGTAGGGCGTATCCATTTGTCTTGTAGCTATAGGTTGGTGGATAGTTTTGGAAGAATAATCCTAGCTTGGGCTTCCATGAGGGAAATCATCCCACATGATGGATGACATAGGCCCACATGCCATATGACAGAGAGATGCTTTCATAGGCCTAGGAGACAAATGACATAGCCCACCCTTTGCATGCTAAATGACTTTCACAGAAGGGGAAACACGTCACTCCCAAGGGCCTTGGCGTCACATTTGACAGCCATATGGTGGTTGATGATGATTCAAAGCATGAAACAAGGAATTTTTAGGTGGAGAGGCTCTGGATGATTGCCACATAGCCTTTGGAGGCCCTACTTTTCAGCCCAGCTCCAACGACTTGCTCAATTTTCCAATACATCCTCCTTCAAAGGATGACGTCACCTTTGTTTTAGGGTTTTCTTTGTGAAAAAGTGAAATTAAAGAGAATTTTTAAATATTATATTTGTAAATGGGAAAGATTAGGGATTTTGACCCCTAATATTGTGTTTTCCCGAATATTATGTGGACAAACTATGTTAGCTACATTTTGTATGAATAGAGATCATAAGATCTCATTTTCATAATATAATTCTCCATTGTGAGAGGCTCTTGGACTGAAACTTTCACTCTCTTTGGCTAGTTATCTCTCTTGTGCTTTTGTTTATGGCTATGTCTTGGTTATGGTTGATTGAGATGGTGTGCTAGCCTTGGAAGGCTTTCTTCATTTCTTTTTTGGTTGTTAGTCTAGCTTTTATTGTCTTTTAATGCTTGAAGGTGCCATTTATTTCATTGTATTATCATTTGTACATGTCAAAGGTAATTTTTGCTTGAGCCAAGTAGGGAGTATAAGGGCATACACCCCTTCTTTTGTTTCCACCATTTTATTTCCAAGGGAATATTGCTTCATAAGGGTTTACCTTGAGGAGTATAATTGCATACACCCTCTTAGTTAAAACCCTAGCTAAGAGAAGCTTTCCTCGGGGAGTAAAATGGATTACACCCCCAAGGAAGTCACCTATCTAGATTCTTCATATTCTTTTGACTCCATTAATCCCACCTTAAAGGAACTAGTCATTTACTTATTGCATGGGAGAAATAAATTGATGCATTGATAAACGCATAAATTTCAAGTTTTGAAGTTGTCTCTTTTGGATAATGATCTTGATTCCTTGGGGATTCTTCTTCCCTTAGGGCGTCCTCTTTCTCCCAAAAATTATTATTTCTGTAGTAAAACTAACCTACAACCATTAGGGACGCTTTAAATTCTAACCCTAACCACTAATATCTCACAAACTAACCCTAGACTAACCCTCTAACTTTGCAAGTTTAACCTACTAACCTAGGTGCATCTATTGGGATATCTTTTGGCACTTTTGATGGTCATATTTTTGTTGTAGTTCATTCAATGCTACATCCATAAGGAGGATATACTGCTGCAGAAATTTACTTTTATGACAACCATCTTTATTCAGTCTTGAAGTGTTATTTTCGGTCCACATTGGTTACTAGTTTTATTGCTGACATTGCTAACTTATATAGACCTTTTACTTGCTGATTTGGATGTAATCTATTTCTGATTTACTAACTTGTATGTTGTTGTATTTTAGGGATAGCAAGATTAAATTTCTGATACATTACTATACTTGTTTGGAAAAATGTATTTTATTGTGTTGCGGGTAGGTATAGGTGCACCGACAACTGTATCTTTACTTAGTATTCATTTACCTCTCTTTACTTACCATTTTCAACCAATTTATTCTTCCATCACTTAACCTTTCGAGGGAATTCTCCTTACACCTCCCTTAATCCTTATCATTCCCCCTAGGGTCTCCGGGATCGCCTCCCAGGAGTGACCTTAGTCAGCCCCCAAGTGTGGGACCTACATCGAGGTGACGTTGGGTGTAGTGTCCCATAGTTGTAGCACATGATTTTCGTGGTAGGGTTAGGATTTTCCCAACCTACAACTTGTGCTATAACACACATCATTGCTTCATTGGATCCATATGAGGGATACACATATAATGAGATCATAAATGAGGATGTGCAGAGTTCCATCATAGAGGATATATATATAATCATAGGATGTAGGAAGGATTATGTCAATCCAATATCTAGTGGCTAGATGAGTTGGAGAAGTGTTCACTCCTATGACATATATTTTGAGGATGCTATGGAAAAATGATGTAATAAGTTGTATGAGGTATCCACTAGGAGATGTGTGTGAATCACCAAGGCGGTTTGTTGGATTAGATCATAATTATGCAAACTACCAAGGTTTGATGGTATATGCCTAGTAGAGACATTTCTAGACCAGATGGAAATATTGGTGCCGAAGACCCAAAGGATACATGCCATGGATGAAATGGTCAAATTAACACATGTAAACTAGTGGGGGATGCACTGTGAAAATATAGAGTAATGGGTGAATGTGGTAGAATACAACAAACTCAAGTTCTAGCCCACAACAAAATTTAAATTGATGAACTGATACAAGGGTTTTGAATACCCTCAAGAGAACATTTTTTTGTGTGAAAGGTGTTGGTTATCTACAAACAAGCCTAGTGCACAATGGGTTCAAAGAATACCCTAGTGTTCCATGATGAAAGTTTCCTACACATTCCATATGCCACTAACAAGCTCAACAACCTCAGATAAGTGGCGTGAACAAAGGTCGAAACCATCCCAAAGATGGTACAATGGTCCAATTGGCAAAGTACAAGCAACCGAACTCAACGAAAATCCATGGTAGGGGTAGATGAACCACATTCGACTAAGGATGTGTCATGGCTCTCCAGGGTCGGATGCATGGGGATAACCTACCCTGCGCAAGGTGAGAGTCTGTACTAGACATTCACTACACACAATTATAATAGGAATTATGTATATTAGACATAACCAAAATAATAAGTAGGTAGATTATATAGGTCGATATAATAAAGTGGGACAAGATAGGTCATTCCCAAAAATAGATTTAAAATATCCGGAGGAGATTAAGGTATAAATGCTAGAGTACAAGAAAATGGAAGGAACAATGGAATCTAACAATTGGTTACCACGGCGAAGGCGGATATGGAGGTGGATATGTAGGTAGTTGGCCCTAAGACAGGTGAATGTAACATGGGGAATTGAAATTTTTTATGGCAATAATTGCTCAAAATTCACAACATGTATGGCAATAAAGTCCACTATTAACAACGAGTACAGATCTTGAGGGATAGCTCGACATCTTGGTATCATGGGGATAAAGTCACCCATGATATATTTAATGATCAACAACCATAGTCCACTTCACTATTTTTTCAAAGCATCCAAGTATACAGTTGAAATTTGAGTCAAGAGCACCCAGGTCACTAACAGTGTCAGGAGTTCAAGAAATTCAAGTTACATACTCAATACACATAGTCATTCCAAGCTGCAGTTTCCATAGTCATTTTATAATAGATCTCTCAAGAAGAATATCACAGTACAAGAATCTAGAGGAATTACACATTTAACAAGGATAATGGCCTTCCCAGGTAAGCCC
The DNA here is from genome assembly GCA_000966675.3 of Picea glauca. Classification (NCBI taxonomy): domain Eukaryota; kingdom Viridiplantae; phylum Streptophyta; class Pinopsida; order Pinales; family Pinaceae; genus Picea; species Picea glauca. The sequence continues at coordinate 76,047 of JZKD02S1784937.1, read as the reverse complement.
TTGGCACTACAAAAATTCTAGGCATCAAAAGACCAATACATCCTCGAGCCTGAGATACCAACCAATGTGAGTATCAGGGGTCCCATATTTGGAATGGTCCTAAAGATAAAATATGATTACTTTAGTATACAAGATGAAGAGAATTTCCTAGAATTGTAGTTAGTGCCTATGTAGAGTTGGTTTTGTTGGGTATATTGTGTTATATTATTTTCACAACTTAGAGTTAGTGTTTGCGTAGCTTTGGCCACACATGGGGTGTTGTAGGGGGGTCACAGGGGGGCACTATCCCTCCCCTTTCTTGGGGTTTCATAGGTAGGTGAGGCCCCCCTGTTCAAGGGGTTCACATGGGGGTAGGAGCCCCCTTACATGGGGATTTGGGGGTAGTGCCCCTGAATAATAATAATAATAATAACATTTTCTTACATCATTTTTTAGTGGTTTCTAGGCACATGCTTTTTGCCAATGGTTTTCTAATTCAGGTTTATGAATTAGGGTTGACATGTTAATGGATTAAGGGTTTCGAATGTCGCAAGATCCTATATATATTGTATTGTAAACAATGAATATATATGATGAATAGAAGATTAGAGGTGCAACTCTAAAGAGGTTTATGGTTTTCCCAGTTTGTGTTTCCAGGGTAAAATCTTAGTGTATTGCAAGTGTGTACCATTGTATCTTTTATGTTTTTATTAAGAATATATTTTCAATAATTTATTGTACAAGGTTAAAATAGACATTTGGTATCAAAGTTGTTATTGGCTTCAGGGGGATGTCTTTGTGGCTAAGGTTTTGTCTTGGGTATGTGATAAACTTTGTTACGATGGTAGATCTGTTGTATTGATTCTTCACGTGAAAAGAAACAATGAGCAGTTTGAAAACATAGATCGAGAAATTTAATGGGAAATTTTTTGAGTTGTGGAAGCTCAACATGGAAGATCTGTTGGTGGAAAAATATTATTGGATCGTTGTGGATCAAATTATTTCACCTACAAGAATGTCAACATAAGACTAAGCAAAGTTATATTGGAAGGAAAAGAGAACAATGTGGTTGTGTCTCTCAGATTCACTATTACTGAATGTATTAGGGGAAGCTAAAACCAAGGCTTTATGGAATAATTTAGGGGATTTTATTAGTCTAAGTCCCTGGTAAATAAATTTTTTCTCTGGAAGAAGTTGTACAACCTGAAGATGAAAGACAGAGACTCCATGACAGAGCATCTGAACGCTTTCAATACTTTGGTAAGTTAGTTATTATCTGTTGATATTAATATTTTCGATGAAGAGAAGTGTATCAATTTATTTTTCTATTTACCAAACTCATGGGATATTATGGTTGTGGCCATAGGTAGTAATACAACTACTTTAAGTTTTGAAAATGTGGTCTCATCCTTGTTGTCAGAGGAGATGAATAGAAATAACATGGAAGGATAGAAACTAGATGCATTATTTGCAAGAGGACACTCCCATGAAAGAAATATATCTAATTCCCCGAGTGGAAGTTATAAATCTAAGGAAATATCTAAATCTCCTAGAAATTTTGTAAACATATGTTAGAGATGTAGAAAAGAAGGGCACTACAAGAAGCAATGTAAATCCAAAAGTATCGAGAGAGGGTATGGATTTGAAGATGCTCCTTCTATAAAAGAAAAAACCTTCGCAAAAGAAGGAGGGGATGTGTACTTGGCTTCTTCAAGCACACATGCAAATCATGAGGCATGGATGGTTGAATTAGGCACATCCTTTCATATGAATCCCCACAGGGAGTGGTTCTGTAAATATGAAAGGTATTATGGAGGCAATGTTTTCCTAAATGGTGACTTGATAGCCAAAATTATAGGATGAGGAAAATTCAAGTTGAATCTCATGGATGGAAGGATTAGAACACTCTCTGGTATTCTAAAAATCCCAAGATTGGCCAAAAATTTAATTTTTGTAAGAGAAATGGACGATGTAGAGGTAAAAATATTGTTTAAGAAAGAAACATGAAGGATGGTTTGAGGAGAAATGGTGTTTTTGAAGGGAGTTTAGATTGAAACTCTATATAAGATGCAAGGAAGCATTATTAGTTATGGGTGCAATAGTTCCATTGTTCCTGATATTGGAGCTAAACAAGAAAAAAATCCTATAGTCTCTGGAGAAAATACTATGTTGTGGCATCAAAGACTGTGGCATAACAGAGAGAAGGGCCTTCGACTACTACATGGTAAATGTATAGTCAAAGGTATGTCTAACTTCTCTTTGAATTTTTATTTCTGTGAACATTGTGCATCTGGGAAGGTAAGATTCCCCTCTGGTGTAATGAGGGCAGAGGGAATTTTACAGTTGGTGCACAAGGATGTTTTTAGACTTGTGTCGGTTCCATCACTAGGAAAACTATGTACTATGTCTCATTTATAGATGAATTATTGAGGAATACATGGATATATTTCTTCAGGAAGAAATATGAATTCTTTGATAGGTTTAAAGAGTTTAAGGCTCTTGTGGAGAATCATACAGAGAACAGAATTAAGATATTTAGGACGGATAATGGTGGAAAATTCCGTGGAATGAATTCGAAGAATTCTGTAAGAAGTACGGTATAACAAGGTAGAAGACTACTCCATATACACCTAATGAAAATGGAGTTGCAGAAAGGATGAACAATACGTTGATGGAAAAAGTAAGGTGCATGCTCAGTGGTGCCGGGATAGGATAGGAATTTTTGGCAGAGACAATGGGTACTGCATGACAAGACTCCACATGAGGTATGGACTAGTAAGAAACCCTCTCTCACATGTCTCAAGGTATTTGGTTGTGATGTTTATGTTCACATTCCAAAGGAAAACAAGAGTAAGCTAGATAAAAAGGATGAAAAGTGTATCTTTATTGGGTATAAATATGTTCTGAAAGGTTATAAGATTTGGAACCCAAAAGAAAAGAAGGAAATGTATATTCGAGATGTGGTGTTTAGAGAAATCAAAGATGTTGTCAAACATGAAGGAAGAACCAGAGAAAATAGAGTTTGAGTTGAAGGATAATGAATTGGACTATATAGAAAAACGAGAATAAGAAGAAGAAAAAGATCCTCATACTCCAGTATTGAGGAGATTTGTTTAGGAAAGAGGGCAATTGGAAAGGTATACTCCACTTGATATCCGTTCAAATTTTTCTTTGTCTATTACTGACAATGATCTTAGAACTGTTAGGGAGGCAATGGATTCAGAGGATGGAAAACTATGGAAAAAGGTCGTCGTTGAAGAAATGGAATCCTTGGATAAGAATGACACTTGGGATCTAGTAAAGTTGTTGACTGGAAGAAATCCCATTGGCAACAAATGGGTGTTTAAGAAGAAGTTGAATGCAGAAGGAAAAGTGTAGAAACACAATGCTCAGTTAGTAGCAAAAGGTTATTCCTAGGTAGAGGGAATTGACTTTGGAGAGATTTTTTCTCCAGTTGCCAAGTTAAATTCAATTAGATTTCATTTATATATTTTTGTTTCTTTTGATTTTAAAGTAGAACAGATGGATGTGAAGATAGCATTCCTACATGGGGATTTCAAAGAAGAAATATATATGAAGCATCCATAAATTTTTGTTGTGAAGGGAAAGAAAGAGTTGGTATGCAAGATGAAAAAGTCCATGTATGGGTTCAAGAAATCACCAAGGATGTGGTATAAAAAATTTAATACTTATATGTTGGTACTCGGTTACACAAGGAAAAAAGAGGATCACTATGTGTATTTCAAATTAATCGGTGATCATCTTATTTAGTTGGTCTTATATGTGGATGATATGTCATTGATAGGAAACAATAAGGAGATTATCCAGGATGTGAAAACTCAGTTGTTCTCTAAGTTTGACATGAAGGATCTTAGTGATGCAAATTTCATTTTGAGCATGGAAATTAAAAGAGATAAAGAAAAAAAAAAAAAACTAGTTAAATCATAGGAAATATATCAAGACAATATTGCAGAGGTTTAATATGTAGGAATATACACCGGTTAGGATTCCTATTCTGGTAGGTGTAAAGTTATTTTTGGATCAATGTCCCAAGACATAGCAAGATGAAGAGGAAATTTCCCATGTTCTGTATGCTAGTGTGGTTGGAAGTTTGATGTATGCAATGGTCTATACTATATTGGACATTGCACATGCAATGGGAGTTTTGAGAAGGTATATGTCAAAACCAGGGAAGGAGCATTGAACAACAATAAAAATGGTTTTCAAGTATTTGTGTGGCACTACTAGTTATGGATTGTGCTATCAAGAAAAACTAGAATTGGAAATAGGGTTGGACATGCATGGATTTGTTGATGCATATTGGGATGGAGATCTAAATCACATAAGATCTACAAGTGTGTATGTGTTTAACCTGTTTGGAGGAGCAATCGGTTGGATGGACAAAAGATAGTCTATAGTGGCACTCTCAACTACATAAGTTGAATACATGGCAGAACCTCATGCAAGAAAGGAAGTGTTATGTTTACAGAGATTGTGTTTAGGTATTGGGTTGGTACAACAAGTTGTAAAGATAGATTGTTATAGTCAAAGTGCAATATTCCTGGCAAAGAACCCAACTTATCATTCAAAGAAAAAGCATATTTATGTTCAATATCACTTTGTGAGAGACATGGTTGAAGAAAAGAAGGTGTTGTTGATGAAGGGTGGAAACTTTGAAGAATTTTGCAGATTCATTAACAAAATCGATGAGCACTGAGAAGTTCTCTTGGTGTAGAGGATCTATGGGCATTGTTGCCCTAGATTGTTGACTATGTAACCATGTAACCGCCCCGTATGCAAATAAAACAACAAGTGGGAGAATGATAGGTATGTGTTATATTCTTTGTCAGGTGTGTCGAGGAGGGGGGGGGGGGTTCAGGGGGGGCTCTATCCCCCCCTTTCCCAAGGGGTCACAAGGGATTTGGTGGAAACACCCTCGAAAAAAAAAAAAAGGTATTTTTTGTGTCTATTTTTAGTGGTTTTTCAGCACATGTTTTTCTCATTCCAATTTATGAATTATGGTTGTTGACTGATCCAGGTCAATGGATAAGTGATTTTGGATGTCATAGGTTCATATATATATATATAGTAAACTATGAAGATATATGATGAATACAAGATTAGAGGTGCAACTCTAAATAGGTTTTTTACTTTMCCGGTTTGGGTTTCTAGGGTAAAATATATGTGTAATGTGTTTGTTTGTGTGTGTGTGTTTGTATMTTTTCTATTTTTTAATAAGAATCTATTTGCAGTAATTTATTGTACAAGGTTAAAATCTACATGTTGCAAGGCCTGATGGGAAACTAAAATTGGTCACCCAAGAATGGGAAAAGCCTCTGAAGTAGTCACAAATAATGTCCCTACTAGATTTTCCTCACTCTAGGCACAACCATTCCATCAACTAGTGTGTGGACCTTTTACTCACCCGCTTGCATGGAGGGATCATCTGGCTCGACAAGCCATATATGGTCGATGTTGACACAGTGAGCCTAGTCACAAACCTCCCTACAATAGGAGATGATCGAGCAATAACAAAATTGGATAAGGATGTAGCACACGAGGATGTGTACGCTAAGTATGGTACACACAAGGGATCAAGAGGAGTGGTGATTGTAGAGATAAGCGACCAGAGGGTGTGATTCACCACGTAGATACTTGCATGGAAAAGGATATGCAAGTTCCATAAGGATGAGTTCCCAATGGGGGTAGTCGTCATCATCAAATGCTACATCGAGGGAATCTGGATGGCATGGTAAAGATACTTGGTGAATGAATTCATAAGTGATTTCTTGGAAACGTGCAATTTTAACAGGGAGTTCCATTACAGTTGGGTAATACTCCTTCTAGCCATGGTAGTATGGATACCACCACCGAACTGCAAATATGAAAAACATGCCTATGCTTGGTGCCCGACACTGAAACTATTAAAGCTCCAACACACTAAGGACTAGGACCTCCATGTCAAAAATAACATTGCATTTCATCTATGGTTTACTAAATTTATCCAAGCAGTGACATTTTCAACATGAATACCAAGAAACATCATGGATAGATATGAGGACTACCTTCAATTTTAATGTAATTTCCCTAATATGTTTATTTACCTGTGCGTAGATCCAAAGGAAGAAGTTCACACAAACTCCACCTATAAAGAGACCACGAGCATCACTTAAACTAATTCCTAGCTCAAAGTCGATAAATCAAGCATGCACACCAAATATGCCATAGAATACTAACCCCACAATCATTGAAGACGAAATCCCATCACAGTCCACTAGACACACATTGGTGCCCGATCAAACCAGCAGTAAAGGTACTGATACTTGCACCTCAACACAAGCACCAAGAACGAATTCCACACCCATCATGAGCCTCATCAAGGAAGTCAAGGGGAATTTGATAATACAACAAATAATGCAAGGAGAGTCATCACAAAAATTTGATGCAATTTGTCAACAATTGGCACTTTCTCCCACAACCAAGTCCCCCATTCAACATAATATACTTTGAACCTCCTCGCATCGCACAAGCTTAGAAAGGTGAAGGAAAGAGTCCAGTACCTGGAGACATAGAGCCTCAAAATTCAAGATAAGATCAAGTGCATTCCCCCATCAGTGAATGAGGGGTTGCAGTAGAAAATTACACTAGTGGAAGAGGAGTGAAAAATGGGCAAGCGTGTGTTGCAAATTTCACAGGGATGGTCAATTATATCTTCAAGATATAGATACATTTCTAGAATCCCCCTGAAGTCTTCTCTATTGATGATCAAATCCATGCAACTGAAGCCTAGGTCACGTAGTAGCAACAAACACTACCCTCCTTTACACCATCCAAATGAAAAGAGGCCATGGCAGAAATATCCCACAAGCTTAAGGAGGTTGCATTAGTCTGTAGTGAACAACAAAGGATCTTAAGTATCATGCTCAATGCAGTGGATAAAACCCAACTTCATTACCACCAATTGACAGATGTGCAAGAAGTAGTGGCCCCAATTGTAGAAATGGTGGAGTAGATCAACTTATCCTTTCCAATGATCACATCAAGTGATGTCGAGTATTTTTTCAAAAATATGTAGGAGCTGCAAGAAACTTTTGATGAGGTGGATGGCCATTTCAAAGGATTCATCCAGGAATCGATTATGATAGTGCCATCAACCTTCTTTGTCACACCGTAAGAAACATCATTGGCTCAAGGATGAGTTGGCTAATAATTTTGTGGGCATGTTGGCACCTAAGGTTTGATAGATACTACACACAAAACACAAGTCATCACTACATGCGCTCTTATGGATATACATGGTACGATGCCAAGTTTCAACATCTATTCCAACCAAGTGTTTATAGAATGCACCAACCCATTTTGTATCGTGCAAAAGGAATTAAAGAAATTGCATGCAGGATGGATCTGAAAAAATATTCAGGAATCATTGTAATTGATTTTGTAACAACCTGACTAGTCATGGTCGAGGTTATGGATGAGCTGGAAAGTTCTATATAATTTCCACACTTTGTGGTAGATATGGGGGGGTGCATGCAGATATGTAAGAGTTGGGATTTTGAGTAAAGAGGGATTTCATTGTATTGTGAGGAAGAGACGAGCGAGATCTCAACTTAATATTAGTTGTTACTTCTTGTTATGTTTGGCTTTTTCATGAGAGAGAAAGTAGATCAATATCCAAGTGTATGGTTCATCTCTACGTTGAATGTTAATGTATCTTGACTAGGATATGACCCTATTATATCTCACTTATTTGAATGAATGAAATGGATGAATATATCCTGAGCACATTTATCTATGCAACTAATGAGTTCTAACTTGAATGTATGTCTATCTTCTGTTATTCTGTGTAGTAGTTTGTAGTAATTGTGAATGAATGAATGACTAGTTAACGAAGGTTTCCTTTATGCAGTATTTCATCACACCTTGCACAAGACCGATGGTCTTTGTGATTCTAATGGTGTCGTGGGTGAGACCTTCTTCAGTCCTTGAATATTGAATATGTCGACGTCTATGGGATTTTGTTGGTAAAGCTTGTCAAACCCTAGTTATTTAACCCCCCCTTGAGCCAACACACATACCAAGATCAACTACGAATGGGATGATACACCTAATGGTTGATCATGCTACGATTTTCATGGAAGTGATTCTAATTTTTTTCAACTTATCAAGTCCCAACAAATCATAGTGTTCCAATAGGAAAAGACTATGAGGAAAATGAATAAACTTATTTTATCAAGCATCTATTGAGCTAGATGCATTCTAAAGAAATTATTATTTATGACACTGTTATCCCCATTTTGTGTGGATAACTAAGGAGATTATTTCTATAGGCCCTCAGGTTGCATATATGGAGTTCTAAGAGACTACATGACCAACAATGTCCTTTTGCATAGATGGAGACCCTTCTCACCACCACAGAGGTCGCAAATTTTCATATGACATCCACCACATCAGCTGGCTTCTGGAAGGTAGTGGGCCTTGATCCATGAGGTACAAGTCAGTATTATGGTGAGCATCATTTCAATATTTAATGCATTTAAGTATGTTGTATCTTAGATTTCTTTAGATTTCATAATATATGCTTGGACATTATGCCTTTTTCCCTGCTTCACCTTGGGGGTTGACATTGTTCCCTAGTAAGTGGTCTTCCTTGGGGATGGGTTTTATACTAGGAACTCCCTTGAAAATCCATCATACCATTCCCGACCATACTTACCAATTTCCATCACTATCTCCCCCCATTTCCTTATCTCTTGGTATTTTAGGGTGTATTGACCCAAGAAGGGGTTGTCCCTCATTCTATGGGAAGAAGGGACTAAAGGCTCAGAGGGATTGATGTTGGGTAAAATATAAAAGCATATGTATGAAACTTCTAGATTCTTCACCCAGGGATCAACCAAGAAAGCAGTGAAACACTTATCTTTGAGAAAAGGGGGACCCACAACAAATATGATCAAGAATTCTTAAATAAGGTTAGTTGGAGGATAAGAGGTCTCATCATGAGCCAACCTATCATGTCCATGAATATCTAGTGGTATGACATTACCATCATCTGGTCACCAAGCCAGGGTAATGGATCTGAGTTGCATGGCTGAGAGAAAGGGGGTCTCATCACGAGCCAACCTTCTCATTTCCACTAGGTATTTGTGGGTGACATTGTCATTATCTGGACACCACTCTAGAGAAGTCACCTTCATTTTTTCCTTAAATTTATGAAAGAAAAAAAGAATGGAAAAATAATGGGCTTGGAAAAAGTGCATTGCAAACGAAGGTACCACACACCCTCTACAAAGTCACCCATGAATGAGACACTACGACCTCTTGTATGTCATGAGCCCTATGCCCATTGAGTCTTTAACCTAACCACTTCACCCACTTTACATGGCTTGGAAAGGGATCTCTTGGAAACTCTCCTTGACCTAGGGTAAGATCTACCCAATAGGACACCTCGTCAACCCTCCCATATTCAAGATTGACAAGTTGCATAATGTCTTTGAGCACTTAATTGTTTGATATAGTAATATTTGATGCACATGCTTAGGTGGCTTATTTATTGATTGGATTCACTTATCATGATGTTATGACTTGAGATCCTTGGAGGGTGTGCTTATTTTTCTTTGCAGGACCTAGTTGGTGGACAATTTTGGAAGGACAAGCCTAGCTTGGGCTTCCATGGGGCTTGAAGCCCACAGGTGGATGCTAAGGGCCCACATGTCAGATGAGAGAGATTAAAATTTCTTGGATGACATAACCTAGCCCCCACATGCCAATGTTTTTCCTAGGAGAGGAAAAACATCACCTTTAGAGGCATGGAGTCACCTGGGGGGGTTAGGGTTTGGTGGTGAGGTTGACATGCATTGGAACAAGGAAGTTTTGAGGGGTTTAAGTCTTTGACCTTGAAGGAAGTGACTTGGATTCTTGACATGTGGCTTTGGGAAACCTTTCTACACTCCTCCATCACCAACGACCTTCTCCTAGTGCCAAAACATTCCCTAAAGGGGTGACGTCCTTATAATGAGGGTTTTACTTTGTGCAAAAGTGAAATTAAAGTGAATTGTTTAATATTTCTTTGTAAAAGGGGGAAATATTAGGGTTGTTGACCCCTATTCTCGTGTTTTACTCTAAATTGTGTGGAAAAACTATCTTAGTGACATTTTGTATAAGTAAGAGATCAAAAGATCTCAGTTTATCCTAACTCTCCCTCTTGTGAGAAGAACTTGGGGTGAAATTTTTGCTACACTTGGAGTATTTTTCCTTTGGTGCTATGGAACAATGCTTTTTTGTTATGGTTGAATGATGATGATGGTGCGCTATCCCTAGGAGGTCATTTTCTTGCTATTGTGAAGGTTTACTTTGGCATGTTAAGGATTTTTCTTGAAATGGTATGGTTCTTTACTTTGTTATTATCATTGGTGATTCAAGATAAGGTTGTTTTTTCCAAGGATAGATAGGGAGTATAAGGATATACACCGCTATCCTAGTTTCTACCATTTTATCAAGCTTTTAAAGTTATTTTGCAAGGGTTTTGTTAAGGAAGTAAGAGGATTTACACCCCTCATCTTCAAACCCTAGATAGGTTACTTACCTTGGGAAGTAAGAGGATTTACACCCCCAAGGGTTTAGTAACCCTGGATCTTTCTTTTTGACCCCATTATCCCATAACTAAAGGCACTAGTCTTGCATTGGAGAAACAAAATGTTGCATTGGGAAACGTGATTTCTTGTCCGTTTTACTTCTTGCAAATTGGATTTTCTTCCTTGTGCCTTAGTCACCTCATAGCCACTACGGCGTCCCCATTAAAGGAATAGTTCTTGCTATTGTTACAAATTTTCATCTTCAACCATTAGGGCTGCAGAAACCCTAACTCAATTGCTTGAATAAATCTCTTATCAACCATTGGAAATTGCCCAAACTTTGCGCACTTGTCCTACTTGCTCCAATGCACTTTTTGGAAAAGTTTGGAGGAGTTTTAGTGGATTATTTTATTTATGTAATACATTGATTATTACAGCTATAAGACTGATATAATTTGCTACAGAAAAGTGTTTACAACAGCCTTGTTTTTCATGCTAGTATCTTGGTTTTTCATCTTGAGTTTTGCTAGTCTTTAGCTAGTCTTTTATCTTGTATATTATACTTGATTATAGAATTTATTTTGCAGCTTATGGTGCCATTTTATTTATGATATACATTGTTACTAACAGCTACTATTAGGGACATCAAGCTTAAATTTATTGTCCAGTTGATTACATTGCAATAAATTTGTGTTTTTCCTATGTCTCGGGAAGGTATTTCACCATTTGTAGGTTACTCATCATACTTGGAAACCCTTGGAACTTCCCAAGGATTCATTCAATTACCTTCATACCATTTAGTTTTTACCTCTAGGGACTTCATATCCATCTTCATCCATATTCATCTCATTCCCCCTAGGGTCATCGAGATTCCCCCCTTGAGGTGACTACCTCACCTCTAAAGTGACGGGGACACCTACCTAAGGTGACAGTGGGTAGGTGACCTCTTTTTTTTCTCCATTTAGTGGTTGGGTTGGGATTTTCCCAACCTACAAATTGTGCAATAATAGACAAAATTCATAGAGTTGTAAGGTTTTATTGCATAAAGAAGAAGATGATCATTGACATAAGGGTTGCATCATGATTCCAAATTCACCACACCCACTATATGTCAATTCTTTAGAATTCCAATTGGAATTGAGGTTTGGATTCATAGACCTGTTAAGGTATGCTTTAGTCAAAGTACAAAATTCAATTGTGATCATTAAAACTTAACCAAAATTAAACAATTTGTATTTTTAGGTCATTGCTAATACATGGGGATTTACTATGGTTTTTTTAGCACTCATGTTGATTTGATAACCTAAAAGTAATAATATTTTGATGTGCACTTAGTTACTACTTATCCTATCACATTGATCTTGGCCCACCTAGCCCATCACGATGTAACCATTAGCCATAAGAGTAGGGTCCATATGGCCTTTCCATCCCCCACTAATGCAATTGTGATAACTAAAGGAGAAAACTTATTGCAATCAAAAATGGTGCCTATGAATACCCCCCACCATTTCATGGTGAAGGTGTACCATTAGATAATATTCCTAGCTTGAACTTGATATTGAAATAGATGAAGTTGAGTTTGATAGTCTTTGTAGGCAATTATGGTAAGGTTTTGCTAATGTATTTTGTACGAAGAATCCCCTTGAGGCAGTGATTCACACTTTGATTTGGGATAACAAGGATTCTTATGGATTGCACTATACATGGGCTCATAGATTAACCAATATAGTGAATATGAAGACTCCATATGGTGAATCTTGCAAACTATGGTGAATCTGAAGACTCCATATTATGTGTTATGTTTAACATTTTGCGCTAGTTGGGTCTGCAACAAATATGATGGAAAGGATTATACCTTTGAATATTTATTTGGCTTGTTGATTAAGGCATGTTAAGAGATATTTATTAATGAAGGGAAGCTTGATGTTAATCAATAGGTCCATTTTCTAAAGGTAAAAGGTTGACATATTTATAGAGAAAGAGGTCGATAGGAGAATGAGTGCGACCAAGTTGACCAAGCTAACAAGAATAAGCATGTTGATTAGATTTACACTAATAAATGTAGAAAGAAGAATTTTTTTTCTATTGTGAGAAATTGGGACACATTAAGAAGGCTTGATAGTAGAAGACCAAGTACCTAAAGCCGAAACTCAAGAAACTTTAAGGAGGCATGTTTACTAGAAGATCAACTAACCTATAGAACTGAACTTCAAATGGTAAGTGTTGTGCCTCCCAAAACTACCCACTAAAATTCTCTACTTTAGATAATTTCAGTGGGTACCCACTATTAAAATTTTGGCAAGGTATTTAATCACCACTAACTTGATTTTCTATTGATACAAGAAACTAACATTTGTCTATGCAATCTCATACCTGGACCTAGAGAACCTATGATGATCATAGGTTTTGTGAATTGTTTCCCTATATTTATTAACTTTCTCTCTCCATAATTGAGCTAAAAGCCCTGCTAAGTCCCAAAAGCATATCTCATGTCATGTAACTCTGTATGATGGCTATCAGATTGATCTTTGTCACAACATTGATCCTCATAGCAAAAGAAGATGTAACCTTAGTTTCATTTCTGATCAACCCTTCTGAAAACACTGTCAAAAAGCATTCTATCATATTTTTCTTCCTCTAAAGGGTGTAAATTTGTGTGTGCTAACGAATCCAATGGAGATTGTATAATCTACTTATTCTAATGACTCAAATGTGCCATAGAGAACTTACGCCAAGTCTACATGTCAACTCCTTACTGGTCCTAAAGAATTGTTATGTGCGGTGAGGAATAGATGCATATAAGTGGGTCCCTCATTTAACCGCTAACATTATGCTACATAGAATAATTGGCTATGTGGCCCAGTCTTATCCAAATGACTCAACCTCATCACGGGTAACACTCCCTCCATGTAAACACAAATTTTAAGGCTATAATATTATTTTTCAATACCTCTCAACTGGAGCATAGATAAAATGCAACATTTCTCCTCTTCGACGAGTTCTCTCCAATAGCACCATCAGAAGGCCTTCTGTCGGAGTCAAATTTTCAACTTAAATCTCCTCTCTGATGTTTACCCCTTCCGATAACACTTTAATAAATCACATAGAATGAACAATCTTAGCTTGATTTATAACATCTCTTATCTAGTATGTTTCCCAATGAAAAAAACGAATATTCCCTCGATACCTTCCCATCATAATGAATATTAACCATGAGAATTCTCCTCTCTAATGGTATCTCCTTCCAATAACACTATCGGGGAAATTTTCAATTCTAATCTCTTGATCGTTATGCATCTGATACACGAATATAAGGAGATATGTACCTCCAAGGACATTAATGAAAGAACAATATTTGACCTAGGAACAAGTTGTCTTCCATCTAAGAATTAATTACAAAAGGTTTAGCGAAAATAACGAATACATAAGACTGTCTTAACCCTAAATAACGCCTCATTTGTATTATGCAAGTTTGTGAAAATTTTATTGTGCATACATTGATTTAAAGCTAATATCAGACTTCTCTAGAATACCATAGCAACAGGTATGTGAATGAACTAATTTGAATTGGTTGTATTGTTGTATTAATATTGTAGACTAATGTGGGTTTTCCTCTATTGTATAAATTTGGAGCAACACTATGTCTCATCTACAGACCAGGAGAGGAAAGAACCCTGTGGAAAATATGTTAGCACCCATAGTTGATTCATGTGAAATCCTAGAAATAGACACCAATTACCAAAATGGGGTGATTCATTGTCCCCGATATGATGAAATTCACAAAATATTCAATGCTGAAGATTTCCCTCCTAAGGATGAAAACTTGGAATTCTACCTGAATATTCAGAAAAGTTTCATTCACCTCATAGCTTCCCACTAGATATTTTTCCCCTAAAATGACAAAGAAATATGGTTCCTAGAGAATATTGACAAATAGACACCACGAGCAAAGAAAAACTACATATAGCATCTCTAAGGTCAGAGGACATAAGACTCTGATACCACCTCGCATGACCTATGGTTTCCTTAAATGAGACATTTTTTTATATTTGGCAAGGACAACAAGGATTTTTCAGAGTTGATGGAGGATTGGTGGTGTGATGAATAAATAAATTTTAAACTAGGAGAATGATTGATTCCTTCCTAGGAACTCAAGAAACCATACAAAATGATGAATACAATGATTTTCATATTATATGGTGAGGAGAAGAGAACCCACTTTTGGATGTATTGGTTTTCGATGGCATACACAATAATCAAGACTAGGAAAATCTTCAACTGGGAGGATATATTAGTCTTTAACATCTTCAAAAAAATCCAAGAAGCATTGGGTATGAAAAATCCCAGCTTCTACATGTTTGCATATCTCGTAGACACCATATGTTCTACAATACACTTTCCTACTTTTGGATGGAACTAGGACCCTAGTCAACCACCTATCCATGTATTTTGTAATGAATTATGGGATGTCAATTATAAGAAGTACATTTATGACATATGTGACTATTTCCTTGCTCCCTTGCACACCATAATATTTGGGTATACACCTTATAGAATATCAAAGGAAGACATGAACACCTTGAAAGATATTGCAGACCGGTATATTGGTAAGTATTATAAATATATAAGAGTCTATGGGAAATCCAAGGCCCCACATCTCTTACCTAAACATGTTCCCGATAGGTTGTTGATTCAGGAGATTACTTACCAATCAATAGAAACTGGCATAACCTCTTTCCTTTCATGTAGCAGCAAGAAACTCTGGCCCACATTCCTTATAATTATTGGGAGGTACACATTATTAAATGTCCCTTATGATAAGAAATAATTTGAATCCCTACAAGAGATATGTTTGTATACAGGAGAACCTAAAGGGAATCACCCAAAAGATATGGCAATTAGTCATGTCAAGTATGTTGGCCTAACTCACCCTGTAATCCATGAAGTAAACTATGCAAAGGAGGTACTCAAGGGGGTATTATTCTTCAAATATGTACTGCACAAGTTTCCAGATGATGTGGCCAAAGAAAAGATTTTAGTGGAAGAAGAATAAAAGAGGAAAATAACTCAAGAAAAATTCCTATTGCTTCTAGAGAAAGACTAAGAAAAACTAGAATCAAAATAACAAGAAGAAAAAATAAAGGCAGAGGAGAGACATCATAAGGCATTAGAAGCAGAAGTAAAGTACCAAATAAAAGAGACATAGTTAGAAAAGGCGAAGAAGAGAAGCCAAGATGAAATCAAAGGTAATAAGAAAGATGATGACAAGAAGAAACCCAAGCTGAAAAAAAGAGATGAAGCATTGGAAAAATTTGTTGCAGAAAAGACCACCTAACATTAGACCTTATAAGTACTCATATGCACAAAAGAGTGAGATTGAGTGTATGGTTCAATAAATGTTAGATCCTAGCATCATTCAACCTCACCAAAATGATTTCTCTTCACCAATGGTGATGGTTCAAAAAAGGGAAGGTTCATGGCATATGTTTCCATATTATAGAGAGCTCAACAAAATGACCATTAAAGATAAGTTTCATATTCATTTCATTGATTAATTATTAGATGAATTGCAAAGCGCAATTTTATTTACCAGGTTGGACCTTCATTCATGATGTCATCAAATCAGAATGAAACAAGAAGACATCCCCAAAATAGCATTTAGAACACATGAAAGTCATTATGAGTTTTTGGTGATACCAATTGGCCTTACTAATGCACCTTCAACATTTCAAAGCTCGATGAATTATGTTTTCAAGCCCTTCCTCAGAAAATTTGTGTTAGTATTTTTTGATTATATACTAATTTACAACAAATATTGGGAAGAGAATGCACAACATCTTACATGATCTTAAAACTATTGGAAGAGCCATAACTATATGCAAAGGCTTCCAAGTGTGCCTTTGGGGTTTAAGAAATGGAATATTTGGGTCATATTGTATCTCATGTAGGTGTCAACGTGGACCCTAACAAAATTAAATCTATGATGGAATGGTCAATTCCTAAAACCTTGAAGAATCTTAGAGGATTCTTAGGATTGGCAAGCTATTACCACAAGTTTTTCAAGAATAATGGTCAAATAGCATCACCTCTAACAAAGTTATTAAAAATGAGGCATTTTCTTGGACTCAACAAGCAACCAAAGCTTTTGAAAAACTTAAAGAGTTTATGTGTACAACTCATGTCTTGTCCATGCATGACTTCTCAAAAACCTTTATCATGGAGTGTGATGCCTCAGGGCATGGCATTGGTGCAATTTTAATGCAATAAGGAAGGCTTCTTTCCTTTTAAAGTAGGAAATAACTTACTCAAACCCATTTATGAAAAGGAAATGTTATCCATATTACATGACAGTTTGAAGTACTTCTTGGAACAATGATTATCTTCAAAAGAAAAACAAAATTGGGTTACAAATATGCTAGGTTATGAATTTGAAATTATCTACAAAAAATAAAAAGAAAATGTGGTGGAAGATTCACTTTCAAGGGAAGAAGAATACATAGAAGGCTTACAATGTGCTACTTCCATTTTGCAATATGGTTAGGTGGAAGAAGTAAGGACAAAATGGAAGCAATATTAAAAAGGTATACAAAATCATTCAACAACTACAAGATGACCCAAGTGCATTAGATAAATTTGTGGAAGAATGATTGACTATGGTATCAAGATTTCCTATATTTATGTAAGAATTCCCAACTCAAATATTGAGTCATTTTGGAATTGCACACTTTTCTTATATGAGAACATTTAGGGTTCTCGAAACTTACCACATGATAAAAAATAAAATAAAATTCTAGGAAGGTCCTAAAATAGATGTTTAAATATTTGTGCTTGAATGTGTGGATTTCCAATAGAATAAGAGAGAGACAATCAAGACCCTAGGTCTCCTACAACCATTATCCATACCAAGTCAACATTGGGAAGGGGTTTCAATGGATTTTATTACGGGTCTACCCAAGTCCGAAGTAAAGAATTTCATCGTGGTAGTGGTGGATCGACTCACAAAATATGCCCATTTTTTCTTTCTTTCTCATCCTTTTAAAGTAGGTATAGTAGCCACGACATTCATGTTAACAGTTTAGAAGCTACATGGAATCCCAAAAATTATTGTAAGTGATAGAAATCCAATTTTCACTAGTCATTTTTGGACTAAATTATTTTTTCATTTGGGTACTCAATTGGCTCACGGCTCCTCTTACCATCCTCAATTCGATGGGAAAACTGAGATTGTGAATAAATGTCTAGAAGAGTATCTTCACTGCTTTGCATCTGATAAAACAAACACAATGGGTCAAGTGGTTGTCCTTGGAAGAATGGTGGTACAACACATCCTTCCATACTTTGTAAAAAATGTCCCCATTTATGACACTTTATGGCTATCATCCTCCATCCAACACATCACCCTTGAGAGGGAAAGTGAAGGTTCGAGAAATGGAGGACTGGATAGAGAACCAACAAGAAGTTATCCAACTATTGAAGGACAACTTGGATATAACACAAAATAGGATGAAATAACGGGTAAATCAACGTCACAATGAAATGGAATTTCAAGTGGGGGATTAGGTATTTGTGAGGCTACAACCATACAAACTAAGATCACTTAAGCAACAAAACAAGGATAATAAATTAGCATCTAAGCATTATGGTCTACATGGGCCATAATGTTTTAAAGAGGATTGGAAGTATGGCCTACAAATTGGAGTTTCCTCCATATTCACATGTACATATAATACTCCATGTTTCTTGCTTAAACAAGGTAATCAGTGACAAGATCTCAGTGTAGACTATTTTGCAAGAGATTGATAAAAAAAGGAAAATCATACTAGAGCCAAAAATAATCCTCAAAAAAAGGATCAAGCAAATGCAAAATTGAGCAATTACTACTTAAGTACCTCATCAAGTGCAAGAACCTACCAATAGAAGAGGTAACATAGGAAGATGATTTCTTCATGCAAAAACATCCACATCTAACAAGTGTTGAGGGCGATGCTCATTTGAAGGGGAGGTGAATGTTAAGCCCTAAATATTGAATTATTACATCTCTATTGTTATATTAGTGTCATCCTTATTAGCTGGCTAGACACTTTAATTGCAATTATACCCTTTCTCTCCTTTATATACCAAGGAGATCTAGTTTTAGAAGGCATGCCATTTTGTACATTTGTTATATTGTAAAAAGAGGTTTCCCCTTGAAAGAGGCTTCTAATTCGTTCTTATATTTAATGCTCAAAGCGGGGAGTTGCTTCTCTTTCTATTTTTATGCTATTTGGGTGCTTGTTTCCTAACAAATTGTTTCATACCTAAATAGACATATTGATAGTTATTATATAATCCTCATTGAACTTGTGACTTTGAAAGTTAAAACAAAGCCTTAAATGCACTACACTAACCAACTAAGCCATTGAATTTGTTCAAATTTGATAAGGGAACTTGATAAGAGTGAAATGGAAATATTTCAAGAAATATAAATAATTTTCTTAGTAAAACAAAAATTAAAGAACTCGAGATCATATATTTTTGAGAGAGGAATTCTAGGAAGTGCCCAATTGAAATTGGCTTATATTCTTGGGAAATGAATGTCTTGTCATAAATATTATGATTTTTTTAAAGAACTTTTTCTACCAAAGAGGTGAGAGTGGGTAGATTTCTATCTTCAACTATGTTGAATCATCTTCTATAGCCCGATTCACCCAACATAAATTCACGATGCCAGCATGCATTTTCAAGACAACTCAGAATTCCTATGCATCGAGCGGATACTCAACAAGTTTCTATGGGAAGTGTTGTGCCTATTCTAGGGCTACAAGTTCTGGCCACTAAGGTCTTAATAGAATATAGGGGAGAGTTATTTCATAGTATGTTGTCACAGTTCATTGATTAATTTTGTCCAACTGTAATAACAAGGAAACAATTATCCCTTTATTATAAGTATACCCTCCTATATAAACATTTGTCATTTCAAATGTGTCACCTTTTAATGCTTTCAAAAGACTAAAACGGGAAAAGACCAATTTAAAAAGGGAACTTTTTAGTAATTATTACGTCTAAGGCATTTTTAAGGGGAGGTTCTTCTCCACTTTTCATCGTCTATCCACGACAAACCAAACATGGAAATGTGTTCGTCATCCACAGTTTGTCTTTATCTGATCTTCTTTCCATGTGTTTTCTCTTCAGCGACTCCAAACTGGTACTACTCATTGATTCTGATCTTATTTCTTAATATCATCTAGGCATTTTCTTCCTGCTCAAGGTTGGGGTCCAACCTTCTTGGCCTGGATCTCGGAAGGCACTTGCAATGCCCTGTGGAAGTGGAGTCCATGGTTGGATATGGTGGATCTAAGTGCCTTGAAAAACATGGAGACTTTTTTCTTTGGTGCCTTCACCCATTCTGGTCTTGGAAGGAACACAAACTTGGGGTGGGGAGAAGCTTGTTTCCAACCTTGATTCTCTTAAATATCATGATGTAGGCCTCTCTATTGAAAAACTGTAAGGGAAGTGCTATTGTAAACAATGATGTGTGGTGGAAAATATTTGGGAAAAGGAGAATTTTTGAAGAAAAAAAAATCCTGAAGATTCCAGAGAAAGGAAATGATCAACAATACAATATGAGAATTTGGGCGACACTTTCTCTTTCATCAAAATCAAAATTCCTATCTTCTTCATTGTTTTCTCTCTCGGATGTACTATTTTCAGAATCAAAATTCTTAAACCAGAGGCTAATTCCTTCAATTTTCCATCTTCCACATAAACACACAAGAAACAAAGAAGATAAGGAAGACATTTTAAAATTTGAGGCTGAGCTCACCAACTTCATCTTATTCACCAGACAAAGAGATCTCAAGTATTCCTTCAACAACGTTGTTTGAGCTTGATAGTTGCAGAGAAGCTAGTTGGTCCTGCACCCACTATCACTACAACATATTTTAAATTGTCTATGGGTTCTTTTGAATCGACCTGTGCATTGAATCCCTTGCTATGTTATGTGATTCCAATACCTTTTGAATTAGAACTCCATAAATCTTGAGAAGAATGCAATAGAATCCCCCATTGTTATATATTGCTTGTCCTCTATTATGAGAAATATATTCAACACCAAAGGGATTTATATCTGGGGTGATTAGGGATTGAAACCCTTCATTGGGTTTCATCCTTTGCAAGTTAGGAGCTCTTGTATAGATTATCTTGAATCTACTGTAAAACAAAATGGGCATTGTTTTATTTTTTTCTTGCCAGTTTTCACAATTGGCAGGCAATTTTATGAGAACATGAAAATGCTCGGTTTTTCCTGAGGTATAATACACACATCATCGACAATGGCCATGCAGGAATTTATGTTGTTGATCAACTGAGACTTTCCCTGAGAAGTGTTTGTTCCTTCCTTGAGAAACATTATTTGGAGTTGTTGCAACCAAAAAATGAAAAGGAAAATCCAGATCCTTTCCCTGGGAAGTGTCTGTGCCTTGAGCAACATTATTTGGAGTTGCTGCAACCAATAAATGAAAAGGAAAATCCAGATTTCATTATTATTTATTGTGTTGTTGATGCAGATATCATTATGATTTTCCATTTAGAGTATTCATGGACATATCCTAACAGATGCCAAGTTTTATTCAAAAGGCCTCAACTTGTTAAGGGGAACATGAAGCTATTTTCTGTAGATCAACAACGCAGTCAAGCTCTAGAAGCTTATGCTGCAGCCTTTTCATATTTTAAGGTGGAAAATTTATCTTTTATACTCCCATGATATGCATCACTTTTATTGTTGTTGGTTGTATGCAAGTTTTGGACCAAAGTAGGTGCTTGTTTCTCAACCTTTGAATTTTCATGTTTATGGTAAATACATTGTTATATTATTTACAACCTCAGCTTTGTTTCTTTGCATGTTTATGGGAGAGAAAATCCTTTTATCATTATTTCATTTTCTTTAGAGACCATGGTTGGAGGGAAAATTACTTCAAAGCTACATGTGATTGAGCTTGGTGCAAAACTAGGTCTGCTACTCTATACCTGGTTTATAAGTTTTATTGGTTTATGCATATGTGTATCAAGGATAAATTGAAGGATCCATGGCTTTTTTTTTAAACGTTTTAATTGTTATTTGACATTGGAACCCAACAAGAGTTGAGAGATTTTACTTTCAACTTTTATTTACTATTTTCTGAATGGGACCTCTCTGCCAATCAAACTTAAAGAAAATATTTCACATTTTTATTGGGTTAGAGGACCACCAAGACTAGATGGGAGGGAATCCACCTCACCTTGAATTGAATAACTATTAATGATGGGCCAATGATGTTACCTAATTGGTTGGAAAATAAGTGAATAGTAGGTGCAATTGTAGCTAGGTAAAGAATATTTAGGCCACGAATTCCTTCAACAAAAAGGGTGATGTACAAGATGAACTAGAGACATTCAATTAAGGGGACCTCCCCTACTGAAAATGGAAGCTTGGTGAAGAAGAGGTTTATTTTGAAAATGATGCTTCTATTAATCATAAAAATGCATCGTTACACACAAATATAATTAGTGATCTAAGTGGATATCGGTGGCCACCCACCTTTTCCAACTGGCTCAAAATAAATTTATGGCAATTTTGGTAATTTACTATTTTTAGCAGTTTTTAACTTGTGTGGCCATTTTGAGGGCCTAAATGAAGGTTTTTTGGGATATATATTCTCAATGATAGCCAAAGGCTCTGATTGATCCCCCTAAATGAACCTCCTCGATGATACCTTTCCAACGAGCTATCGTGCACCCCAAATGGAGATCGTAAGCCAAAGTTACGCCCCTGAGAAGTTGATACACCAAACTACCTAAAACGGGGTCCACAAAAATATTGGCTTTTCATCTTCCAAGGTTAGGGTTTTGGATTTTCTTTATGATAAAAAGGCCTTTGGAGCCTCATTGTAAAATTATCTTCTTGTGAATGCGAGTAGCGGACACATCTCTTCTCAGATATAAGCCACCACCATTCTAGCGAGTCTTTCACTCTGTATTTTTACAGTCTTTGTACATTTTCGCTCATTAATAAAAAATTGTGTATTACTGTATCTTTGTGTTTATGGTTGCATCTCTGATACATTTATGTTATATTATTGGATATCTGAGATATCTCTGTACATTGCTTTATTATATCTCCGCTCTTATTTCGTGCCGAAAATAATCCAAATCAATTAGCTTCCCAAATCCATATGAATTTAAGGGGAGATGCAAAGTCTTCCAAAAATATGAAGAGGACAAAATCATTCTTAAAATATTAAACCACCAAGCAACATGATCAACAACAAAAAAAAATTGAAAGTAAATGTAAATCCATTACAAGTTTGGTAAAGAAGAGATTATTTTTGAAAATGATATTTCTATTAATTGAAAAAAGGCATCATTATACAAAGATATAATTATCTCCCCAAATCCCTATGACTTTAAGGGGATATCCAAAGTCTTCTAAAAAGATGAACAGGACAACCTCATTCTTAAAATATTAAACCACCATGCACCAGGATCAACAAAAATGAATTTGAAAGAAAATGTGAATCAATTACAAGTTCCCGTCTTTCATATGGACTATTATGGGTAGTGATGTAAAATACTATCCTACAAGGCAAGGGATATGATTTGCGTTTCTTTCCTGCATGAAAATCCATTGTGAATTTGTATTATTCTTCTTTCTTATTAATCCATCCTTCTACTTTATTTCTATATAGTTGTTTATTCTATTGTATTTTGTATGGACTAGTGGAAATATTAAAATAATAAATAGTAGGATGAATGGTGACATTAGATATGTACCTCATCAACAAATGAAGATGATGAATGGTTATTGTTATCGCACAATTTGTACTTATTCCAAAGGAAAAGTTTGAGGGAAGGAAAATTGGCGTAACGAGAGGTTATCCTATCACTGTCGCCTCAACATGATACATCTTTCTATTTAGGGTTGATGGACTAGGGGAGACGTCCCCGATGACCTGGGGGTTTGATAAGGAAAAGGTTAAAGTGTCTATGAAAATATCCCCTCTCACAATTCACACTGATCAAAAAGTCCCAGGGTTTTAACCAATGAAGTAGTGAAGTATTAAGATGTACCTACCCAGAACAAAGCAACAAAAAAAGGTATCTTTGCAAGTACAATTTGTTGTTAGTACTTCATAAAACCATGGACTTTATCAATAAAATAAATAATTGATATATGGTGAATAAAACAGAAATTTTTAGCAACAATGTTTATGAGATGGTTGTTTCACAATAAAAGCCTTGAAATGGCTTCACAATGACCAAGAATAATTACACAACAATAGCAAAGTACTAGCATTTGTTGGAATCAAATCAGGTAGTGTATAAATCAACTTTACAATTGCTTTTATGTTCTTTTAATGCTGCAATAGATGGTTGTAGCTTACTTTAGTAACAACAACAAATAGGTTAGTGGATTGGACTATTCTAAGATTAGGAGTAGTTAGTAGAGAGCTTAAGGTAAAGGTTTTGATAGTAGTTTATGTCAATCACTCAATTGTAAGGATTAGATCAGTGCTTTTAAGGTAAATGGATTCTTTTTAGGCTGCGGAAAATCTTGAAGGAACAAATGATAATAAGAGAGCTAGAGACAAGAGGGTCAATAATTGAAGTGTTGGTAGCCCAAGGTTTCAATCACCAAACCCTAGGAGAAAAATGGCTACTAGGAAGTAGGTAACCCTAGGACCTAGTAGTTTTCCTCCTTCTTTAGCTCAAGGATGAAGTAGATGATGGCTTAGATGAATCAAAAGGTGCTAGGGTGTTGCAATGGCAAGGCCCTTAGCAAAAAGCTTCAAGAAAATCCATTTTCTAGCATAATCTAGTAGGTGAAAGTTATTAAGGGAAGAACAATAACATGTGCTTTAGCCTCCTAGGGTTTTAAGCTAGCAATTTCATAATCTTAGTATAAATGCAATATCAATACAACCATAACCATTCAATGAAGAATAATTGCAGAAAATTTACTTACATTTACCAAGAATCATCTAACAAATAGCCTAGTTGAACACTTCCATCAAGAAAAATGTCAAAATACTCCAAAATAAGCCTCCTTCAAGAAGTGCACACTAAATTTCAGCCAAKTAACCCTAATTAGGGCACAAATTTCAGACGTCACTAAGTGTGAGGGAAAGATGATAAAATAATACAAGGGAAAGTCCCTTATTTATACRGTTACAATGAYYAGAATTAGGTCAAAAAGGCTGACATGGCCAGTTTACATGTAATATCCAGTTTTTACATAAAATGACAAATTAAAACCCTAAATCAAGAAGAAAAGGTGACATCATGCCCTTTTAGGGTGACATTAGGCCTTTTTGGTGAAACATTGGCCTCCAGGAGAAAAACGTTAGGCCTCCCAAGGCCTCTAGATCAAGCCACACGTGCCACTTGGCACATAACTTCCTCCAAAGTGTCCATCAAACGTTGTTGATGTCAAGGGTCACAGAGGTGACATCATGGGCCTTTCAAGGCCAACATCATAGTAGGAGGGAAAGACCCCCCTAGGTCCAGGACTGCCAGGTTGTCTCTAGTGGAACGTCCTCCTCTCTCTTTGGTGAAAACCTCTGATTTGTCTCTTCCCCTGGCTGGGGTCTCATCATCCATTTGGTGGGATTTTATCCCTATGGAGGTTCGAACTAATCATCTCCCCATGTGTACATGTCCATCGGGTGTGGCCCTGCAAAAACAACAAGTATGCCCTCCATGGGCTCATAAGTCACAGGGATCATAGCAACGTCAATCACATCTAATAATCAAGTTATCTAAACATGTGCATGAAACCCCCTTTTCCCAAACAAGTGCTCAAAGACGTTATGTTATTCTACAAGCTAGGTTTGGAGAAGACGTTAGGAGGTCCTATTGGGATAATTCTTATTGGACATGGGATGTTTCCAGGTGAAGACAAATCCAGGCCATGTAAGTTGATAAGGTGGTGTAGGGATGTTTGAGCAATGGTTGCAGTGATGACAAGGGAATGTATGGCTTACCTGTGGGTGCCTCTGAAGAGGGTGAGTTTCACCTTGTCATGGATGCATATGTTTCCAATCCCATTCAATTCATTTTATCTTTTTATCTTATTGTTTTTTCTTTCAAGAGACTATTTAGGGGACACTACCCTGGCGTGGTGACCAGTGGTGACAATGTTAACCACAAGCATTTCACGGAGATGAGAATACTGGCTCGTGATGAGACCCCCTTTCTCTTGGCTATGCCACTAAGAGCCACTACCCTGGCATGGTGACTAGCTGAACGGTAGTGTCATACTGCTACATTCCCATAGACCTAATAGTATGGCTCGTGATGAGACCTCATATCCTCCAACTAGGTCTTGATTTTATTATTTTATGGGTCCTTATGTTTCTTGATGAGAAGCCCTTTATTACTTTCTCGGGGATCCCTAGGCGAAGAATCTGAAGGTTTTGTTCTTTTGTCTTTTATCTTTTTCCAACTACTTTTACCCTCTGGGCCTTCAGTCCCTTCTTCCCACAAGGTAAGGTACAAGTTACAACCCTTTTCTAGCTTGGAAAACCCAATGCTCGAACTAGTGTAGGGGATGGATGAGAGGGGAAAAGATGGAAAGTGATAAGTATGGTGGGAATGGATGATAACCTTTCATGAACCCACCCAGTGGAAACTCAAAACCTATGGGAACCAACTTTCTATGGCATCCTGTCATTCCCCCTAGGTGTGGACAAGTGGAAAGGCATAAGGTCCAAGAACACGTCAGAAGTAAAAATAATTAAATGCATATATTCAAATGTTTTTAGAATTAGAGTGACACATACCATGATACCTGGACTCATTACCTCATGGAGCAAGACCCACTACTGTTGAAGGACCAGGCCGATGGGATGGATTTTTTTGTTGCTGACAAGGTGGAGGCATTGAAGAAGAAAGATGGGCCCTCCAGGGCTAGGCTCAAGTTAATATGACTCTTGGTACTCCATGTCTATGACATGTGGGCCTCGAGGCATAATCTCATTAGTTATCCCTAGGTTAGGGGATAACATCTGGCTCCAACTCGAGTACATGTACTCACCGTAGAGCGCATGAGAACCTCAACATCTCTAGCATGACCTGTGACCTACTTGATCTCAGCAAAACATTATTAGTAATCATTTGGGGTGGTGGTATCACCCCTGGCTCATATATGGTACAATAAATGAAAATAAACAAGAACATATACAAATGGAAATACAACCACTCTCATTATTAGTAATCATTTGGGGTGATGGCATCACCCCTAGCTCATATATGGTACAGTAAATGAAAATAAACAAGAACGTATACAAATGGAAATACAACCACTCTAGCATGAAATATAGATGGTATATACAATGAATGCAAATGCCTACCTACTTACCTCTACTTACATGTTGGTTGAATTTTAGGTGTAGTCAAATAGCCATTGAAACGATCGTAGCAATGTCTCACCATACCTGCCTATATGCTTCATCATAAACTAAAGCAGTGATAAGCTAATCACAAAAATAACATGAGTTAGAAAATGTATTGTATCATTGGAAATTGTAAGGTCTAGCTCATGGGGACGGGTGGGAGAGAAAAAGTGGTGCCAAGTCATACTCTTAGGAAGGTGCTCAATCCATCTCAGAAAGGGATCGTGAAAATTCAAAGGTTCAAAAGACTGACTCAAAGGGTCTGAAACCTGGCTACCTCAGACATCTTCACAATCTAAGGGCTAGGAAGGGATTAGCAAGAACTGAAAGGATGATCGATAATTCCTCAAGGGAAAGCTAGAAGATGGTGATAGTAAAATTATTCTGAAGGTACTCAACCTTCCCCTAGATTCCAACAAGAGGTTTTTTCCTACTGAAGACTTGGGATAAGGGACATGTTTCCAAACCATACCTTTAGTGACATAGCGAGGTAAAGTAGTCAAAGGGAGGTGGAAAATCTTATCCCAAGTACCCTACTTCAGGAAAGCAACCTCCTCACTCTTACCAAGATCTGAGCACATTGATGGTTGATAATTTTATTCATAGAATAAATCCAAGTGCTCAAAGGAACAATCATCAAAGTCCTCAAGGTATGACCGAAAATTATTAGGAGAGCATAGCATCAGGTCATCCTTGGGTGTCTGAAAAAAAATTGTAATCATGTCATGTCCTTGTTGCCAAATGTCGAATTTATTAGTAACTTCATGTGATAATGGTAAAGGAAACTTTTGGACATGACCCTCAATGTCGTAAATAGGATCCCCATCATATTCAATCACATCCCAATTATGCTTCCTGACATGTATGAATTCTTCAATATTATCAACAAAATCATCATCTTCATTATAGCATGAAGGGGTAAAAACATCCAACACTTCTTCACTTTCCACATCATAAGGTAAAGAATCATTAAAAATTTGGAAAGGGAAACAACTCACCTTGCTTACGTCTTCTTGTGCAGGAGCTTCAAGTATTTGGATAACTTCATCAAATGGAAGACTTTCTTATACATACTCAATTGTACAACAAGGAGGATCTACCTTGCCCAAGGATTCCATTTCTCCTTCACTTTCTGAATCATAGAATAAGGTATTATCAAAATCCTGAAAAGGAAAGTGACTAACCTCATCCTCTTCTTCTTGTGCAGAAAAAATGGAATTTTGGGTGGCTTCATCAAAGGGATGAGGACAAGTCAACACTTCATCATTGTGTTCGATATCCTCAGGTTCCAGATCCTCAACCACATCTTCATTATTCTTGGCAGAAAAATGAGTAATCATTTGCTCTTCCTTGTGGGACTGGAAAACCTCATTAATATCTTTCCCTTTAGCTTCTTGTTGGTCAATGGTTTTTTCCCCTTCTTTTTGGAAATCAACAGTAAAGGTCTGAAGGGAAACTAGTCTCTCCAAACTAAGAGTGTCTAAGGTAAAGAGGTGTCTTACCTGGGACAAGGAGATATTTTCCTCAATTCTTTTAGCCATGTTGTGAGCTTCATCAAGCATTCTTGGGCCCTTTTTACTCAAGGGAAACCCTATATGCACTAAGACTGCATTGGTATAAAGATGAACGATGTACTTGTCTTCAGGATGATGGCTTCCAAGAATTCGATACAGTATGTCCTCAAACCTACCCTAGAACTATCTGACAGTTTCATTCTTAGTTTGTTTTATATGCTCGAGTATTTTTAGTAGTATTGGGATGTCTTCCAACTGAATGCACCATATTTTGAGAAAGGTTTCTTCCAATTGTTCCATAGTTGTGATGCTAGCATCAAGGACATTGTCATACACTTCCTATCATTTCCATGAAGAGTGGCAGATAAGATTTTCATTGCCAAATCTTCAACATCGTCATTGATAGGGTGGAATTGAAAGAAATCCCAGAAATCACTCATGTGGTAGTCATCTCTCTCCCCATCACTACCAATGAATCTAGGGATCCAATTTTTGTACTTAGGGGGCATTTGTCGAGGGTATCCCAAGATTTTACTCATGTCTAAAGGTTTGAATTTTTTTGTGTCCCATTGAGAATTCATGGTTGGTTTTGTCATTAGTGGAGTCGCCAGATAATTTTCTTGAAATTATTAAAGGGATGAGGGGATCACCCTCAGTGGAGTTGACATGTAAGCTTTGGAAAGTAAGGGATTTGAGGAAAGCCTTACCGAGAAGTGTTGTATTTGAGGAGAATTGACTCAGTGTTCCCCGGCTACGGCACCAAAATTTTATCGCACAATTTGTACTTACTCCAAAGGAAAAGGTTGAGGAAAGGAAAATTGGTGTAACAGGAGGTTATCCTATCACTGTCACCTCAACATGATACCTCTTTCTATTTAGGGTTGATGGCCCAAGGGAGACATCCCTGGTGACCTGGGGATTTGAGAAGGAAAAGGTTAAAGTGTCTATGAAAATATTCCCTCTCACAAGTCACACTGATCAGAAAATCCTAGGGTTTTAACCAATGAAGTATTAAGATGTACTTGCCCATAACAAAGCAACAAAAAAAATGTATCTTTGCAAGTACAACTTGTTGTTAGTACTTCAAAAAACCATGCACTTTATCAATAAAAGAAATAGTTGATATATGGTGAAGCAAACAGAAATTTATAGCAGAAATTTTTATGAGATTTTTGCTTCACAATAAAAGCCTTGAAATGGCTTCACAATGACCAAGAATAATTACTCGACAATAGAAAAGTACTAGCATTTGTCGGAAGCAAATCGGGCAGTGTATAAATCAACTTTACAATTACTTTTATGTTCTTTTAATGCTGCAATAGATGGTTGTAGCTTACTTTAGTAACAACAACAAATAGGTTAGTGGATTAGACTATTATAAGGTTAGGAGTAGTTAGTAGAGAGCTTAAGGTAATAGTTTTGATAGTAGTTTTTGTCAATCACTCAATTGTAAGGCTTAGATCAATGATTTTAGGGCAGGGATGATTTTAAGGATGAAAAATTATTTTAAAATGTAGAAACCTTGGTGAATCTAACTAATCCTTCATATGC
This sequence comes from Picea glauca, assembly GCA_000966675.3. Classification (NCBI taxonomy): domain Eukaryota; kingdom Viridiplantae; phylum Streptophyta; class Pinopsida; order Pinales; family Pinaceae; genus Picea; species Picea glauca. Next base: position 46,023 of record JZKD02S1784937.1, on the reverse strand, counting down.
CAACTATAAATGTTTGGCGATATTTGTGTAAAAATATTCAAATATCTAAGGATTTTATATAGTTTTTATAAATTTTTGGCGATTTTTAAGGTAAAATAATTTTATCCTATAGAATTTGGGCGAATCATTTTTAAAATAGTGAATCTTGTTTTTTGAAAAACCATGGAAAATTAGCCCATGAGCGAAATTTAGCCCCTAAAATCATCCATGTTTTAGGGTAAATAGAGTCTTTTTAGGCTGTGGAAAATCTTGAAGGAACAAATGATAATAAGAGAGCTAGAGACAAGAGGGTCAATAATTGAAGTGTTGGTATCCCAAGGCTTCAATCACCAAAACCTAGGAAGGAAATGGCTACTAGGAAGTAGGTAACCCTAGGCCCTAGTATTTTTCCTCTTCTTTAGCTCAAGGATGAAGTAGATGACAACTTAGATGAAGAAAAAGGTGCTAGGGTGTTGCAATGCAAAGGCACTTAGCAAAAATCTTCAAGAGAATCGGTTTTCTAGCATAATCTAGTAGGTGAAAGTTATTAAGTCAAGAACAATAACATGTGCTTTAGCCTCCTAGGGCTTTAAGCTAGAAATTTCATAATCTTAGTATAAATACAAGATAAATACAACCATAACCATTCAATGAAGAATAATTGCAGAAAAATTACTTACATTCACCAAGAATCATCTAGCAAATAGCCTAGTTGAACACTTCCATGAAGAAAAATGCCAAAATACTCCAAAATAAGACTCCTTCAAGAAGTGCTCAGTAAATTTTAGCCAAGTAAACCTAATTAGGGCACAAATTTCAGACCTCACTAAGCGTGAGTAAAAGATGATGAAATAATACAAGGGAAAATCCCTTATTTATACAGTTACAATGACTAGAATTAGGTCAAAAAGGCCGACATGGCCAATTTACATGTAAATCCAGTTTTTACATAAAATGACAAATTAAAACCCTAAATCAAGAAGAAAAGGTGACATCATGCCCTTTTAGGGTGACATTAGGCATTTTTGGTGAAACGTTGGCCTCCAGGAGAAAAACGTTAGGCCTCCCAAGGCCTCTAGATCAAGCCACACATGCCAATTAGCACATAATTACCTCCAAAGTGTCCATCAAACGTTGGTGATGTCAAGGGTCACAGAGGTGACATCATGGGTCTTCCAAGGCCAATGTCATAGTAGGAGAGTAAGACCCCCCTAGGTCCATGCCTTCCAAGCTGTCTCTGGTGGAACGTCTCCCTCTCTCTGGTGCAAACCTTTGATCTATCTTTGCCCCTGGTTGGGGTCTCAACATCCATTTGGTGGGATTTTATCCCTATGGAGGTCCGAACTAATCATCTCCCCATGTGTGCTTTTCCATCAGGTGTGGCCCCGCACCAACAACAAGTACGCCCTCCATGGGCTCATAAGTCACAGGGATCATAGCAATGTCAATCACATCTAATAATCAAGCTATCTAAACATGTGCATGAAACCCCCCTTTCCCAGGCAAGTGCTCAAAGACGTTATGTTATTCTACAAGCTAGGTTTGGAGAGGACGTCAGGAGGTCCTATTGGGATAATTCTCATTGTACGTGGGATGTTTCCAGGTGAAGAAAAATCCAGGACATGTAAGTGGATGAGGTGGTGTAGGGATGTTTGAGCAATGGGTGCAGTGATGATAGGGGAATGTATGGATTACCTGTGGGTGCCTCTGAACAGGGTGAGCTCACCTTGTCATGGATGCATATGTTTCCAAGCCCATTCAATGCTTTTTATCTTTTTATCTTATTTATTTTTCTTTCAAGAGACTATTTAGGGGACACTGCCCTGGTGTGGTGACCAGTGGTGGAAATGTTACCCACAAGCATTTCATGGAGATGAGAAGGTTGGGCTGTGATGAGACCCCCTTTCTCTTGTCTATGCCACCAAGATCCACTACCCTTGCATGGTGACCAGTTGAATGGTAGTGTCATACCGCTACATTCCCATGGACCTAATAGGTTGGCTCGTGATGAGACCCCCTATCCTCCAACTAGGTCTTGATTTTATTATTTTATGGGTCCCTATGTTTCTTGTTGCGAAGCCATTTATTTCTTTCTCGGGGATCCCTGGGCAAGGCATCTGAAGGTTTTTTTCTTTTGGATTTTATCTTTTTCAAGCTACTTTTACCCTTTGGGCCTTTATCCCCTTCTTCCCACAAGGTAAGGTACAACCCTTTTCTAGCTTGGAAAACCCAATGCCCGAACCAGTGTAAGGGATGGATGAGAGGGAAAAAGATGTAAAGTGATAAGTATGGTGGGAATGGACGATGACCTTTCATGAACCCACCCAGTGGAAACTCAAACCCTATGGGAACCAACTTGCTAGGGCATCTTGTCAATCCCCTCAGGTGTGGACAAATGGAAAGACATAATGTCCAAGCACACGTCAGAAGTAAAAATAATTAAATGCACATATTCAAATGTTTTGAGAATCAGAGTGACAATTACCATGATACCCGGACTCATTACCTCATGGAGCAAGACCCACTGTTGCTGAAGGACCAGGCCAATGGGATGGATGTTGCTACTGCTGACAAGGTGGAGGTGTTGAAGAATAAATATCAGCCCTCCAGGTCCAGGCTCAAGTCAATATGGCTCTCGGTACTCCATGTCTAAGACCTGTGGGCCTTGAGACATAATCTCCTTAGTTATCCCTAGGCTAGGGGATACAAGTTACCAGCATGGTCGACATGGAAAAAATGCAGAGGTGTCGTCAAACCAAAGATAACAGAGAAGGTATCTTGAAACCCTTAAAACTATTGTTCCCTACTTGAAGGATGAAGCTTAAAGTACATAGAGAAGTAAAAAATAAAGGGAATGATACCAACTATGATCCAGATGTCTAGATAAGGGGGAGGGAATGTTTCAAAAACAAAAAGATCATCCAATAAATAAAATAGATTTGTAGCGGTATTTTGTTCGACACTTATTGATTCCTTGACAATTTGGTTATAAGGCTTAACTATTACACATATTTTACTTGAGTTCGAGAAGATTGTGTTAAAGTAAATTTATTTTTAACGTATGTTAGTAATATAGTGGGTTACGAAATTGATTGGGTTCGAGCATATTGTTTTAAGGTATAATTTGGTTAATTGTAGATTTTCTTAGGCTTTAAGAACGAACATATGACTAATTGTATAACTAAAACCCTTTGTTCAGTGTTGATATCACTTTGAGTTCAGTGAACCGATACCATATATACTCAGAACTCTTTGACAAAGAGATGGTCGATTTTACAATTAAAATCTTGTTAAGATCATTTGGAAACGTAAATTTTGGAGACTACATGTTCATGGATACATGTACTTGATGTTAATGGATGTATGTACTTGTTCATAATATTCTTTCTCTTGAGAAATAACGGGAGGTCATGCTCGAATCTGACCACTTTGCTCTCACATCGAAGCTCATGTCAAAGCTTTCTCATTTTCACAATTCATCCTGTTATCGCACGGTTTGTAGGAAAGGTTAAAAAGCTTGAGTCAAAGGTAAAAACCGGCGTAACAGGAGCTTCCCCACCCACTGTCACCTCGATGGGGAGCTCTTTCTAATTAGGAGGGCAAGTCCAAGGGAGACGTCCCTAAGTCAATCTGGATAAAGGAAGGCTAATGGATAAAGGCCAAGTCAAAGAGAAACCCTTCCACAGATTGATGCCCAAGAAAAGATAGTCACAAAGATAAAGCCACTGCTGATGCACCTGTTTGCGAGACAAAAACAAAGACAACTAGAATATGTACTTGCAATGGATTAGTACTTCACGAAACCAATGACTATCTTCAAATCAATATATGAGCAATGTATCAATGCTATTATTGACGAAGTCAATGATAGCCAAACTAAGCAAAGACTTA
>JZKD02S1784937.1:15154-30955 GCA_000966675.3 Picea glauca | reverse complement strand
CGATGCCATCTTATCGCTTTGAGAAGTTCTCTTTATCAATCCAATCTCAGGATTCTCTTGAACAAGATCACCTTCACCATGATTCATCCTTTCCATGGTAATCATGCAAACTCAAAAACCAATCATCAACTAGCTCTCATACCACTTGATCCAAAAATATGTTTTAACGACAATGGTTGATTTTTAAAGCATGTGTTCATTAACCATTTAGGAAACTAATGAAAGAGGAAGAATTATAAATGAAACATGTAATCCATAAAGAAATATACATATTTGGAAATAAGCATGAAGAAACAACAAACCTTAAACAACAAAGTTGATAACGGAGTTCGACAATCTCGCCTATGTCTCCGGGCCTTTGTCTCAGTGGGTAAGGCTTTCTTATTTATGTTCAAAGATTAAAAAGTACATCATAAAAGTTCAAAATGGATTACAAACTGATCTTTTCGCCTTTTACCAGATCTCAAGAACCCAACAAAATTGACGACACTGAAAACGGATGAACGAAGCTCCCAGAAATGGCCCGCAAAGTTGCTCTCTTCAATGGCTTCCCTGCATAAAAATGGCTTTGGCTCAACAATTCTTCAACATTTTCCTATTATGAACCACTCCCTCCATGGCTTCAAGAACCTCTAGTTTATATAGGCTTGAAGTGGGTAACAAACTCCCAACTTCCCCCCAAGATCTAGCCTCAAAAAAGTGCCCAAGATCCTCCAAAACTGGATTAAAACTCTCAATTCTACTGAAAAAATCAATTAAAAATATTATAGTATAGTATAAAACCAACTTATTAGAAAAATAGAGGACTCAACCCCCTTCACACGGGCCCTTGGTCATATGGGCTCCCTCCAGGTGTCCATGGGATAAAATATGGCGCGTTGGACCCCTTAACATTCGGCTCTGGGTCATGTGGCCTTGCCCTAGTCCTCTACGCACCCCCCAATCCGGTGTAGCCCCCTGTTCTGCAACCCCTGGTCGTGGGCTACCTCCCCGTCAACCGGGGCCTATCCAAACCATGCGCCACTTGTCAATTCAAAATGGAAAAGGGCCACGTTGTTTAACACGTAACACCACAGCCCGAACGGTCTACCCCTTTCCACGAAACCGTTGGCTTGTCCGTGAGGTCAGGGGTTCGAATCCCCATGGATAATAACAAATTTTTACCCAGCCGTCATTGGCCATCCACGGGGTGCCAATTGGAACCACCTAATTGGGCCATGTGGTGACCCATGAATGGACCACGTCATCTACCATATATCCAGTCACCCTGCCACCTATCCGACACGTCATACGTCGTATAACCAGTCACCCTGCCACCTATCTGACACATCATCTGCCATACAACCAATCACCCTGCCATGTGTCAGTCTGTACTCCCAATCACCTTCCCAGTTTTCATTTGTATTCCATGTGTCCATATGTCATTGGGCCATGTCACTGTATGGACTTCCACGTGTAATCCATACGGTGACACGCGTCAAATCCATACAGTGCCAACTCAGCCCGAAAGTGACGAAACCAAGTGACACATGTCACCTCCTGGTGATGCCACATCAGAATGATGATGTCATATGGACGCATTTTGATGTCACCTGTCGTACATGCTAACGTCAGCGTTGACTTTGACCAGGTTGACTTTTTTCTTGTTTGGAAAAACGAACAAAACATGATATCTTTCGCATACAACGTCTGTTTGAGCCCGTTCAAGTTGTGTTGGGTTCGTATCGTCGAGGCCTACTCACACGTCCATTTTGAATCCATTCTGATCAATTTTATTTTTATGCCTTCCTGGACCCATTTTGGTCCCTAGATCCATTATGGATCAACAATTAAAACCATGATTATATGTTTTCATAATATCGTTTTCCTAACTAGAGAATTTTGTTCCTACTCCAGGTTGTGTATATCTTTAATCATAACCTCTCGTTTTCCTAAATAATGCTTAACTTTGTTCCCTTTTTTGGGGAAATGAATGTCCTTTGAGGTGTACTAATTGAGCAAAGACAACTAGAATTTTTGTTTAGAATATCTGATCCTACACATTTTAAATATTTTTGTTTTCTCGGTTGAAGTGGGCATTGTATTTTGGCTAAATTTCAGCTCAGTGAATATTGGATTTAGGGAAAATCCATCTCGCAAAATGGCTTTGATTACCTGTTTTATGGTGATGATATCATTTTTAGCTCTTGGCATTTTGGTATCTCCAATGATATTTGGATCAAAATTTAGAGGAAAATAACATAAGGGTCGACTAGACTTGGAGGACCTCCAACTTTATTTATGACGTTGGCTCACTCGCTAAGCTTTTCATGGCTTTCAGATCAGTGTTGTTGGTCACTTTCATTGGTGGTATTATCATGTTCATGCAAGTCCCAAAATCATTTTTTTTTCTCGTTATACCATATTGTTGTTGTGGTCAAATATATGAATGAATATATCAATCAAATGGGGTTTTCTGGGTTTTTTTCTCTCTCAATGCAAAAATCTACCCAGGCACCAGTAGGGAAATCTTTAGGGGAAAATGTTGCTTGCCTACTTTTCCACGGTATCTGTGTTATAGAACTTTCTCGAATGCATCCTTAGTATTATACCTCTTCTGTCAAGAAGCTTTAGATGGAAATGTTGGTACTCTTTTTTGTGTTTACACTAGCCGATTTATTGATTTTCACTCCAATTACAATGAAAACAAGTCCTCCTTATTTTTTCCTATTTAGTTTCTTAGGATCACAAATATTTGTTGGATTCTAGAATTGATGCCATGACTAGGGTTTATGAGAGGCCCGTGTATGTTTTTATTGATCATCATAAGAATTTGTGTAATGGTGCCTTGGAATCCCCAAAATATTGTAAGAATATCCAAAAATTTAACTTGAAAGGTGTTTTCCAATTCAGTCTCTTTGGGTTGTCAAAGATAGGTGAGAATTGTCTGAGACATTATCTCTCTGCTCGAGCACCTATATCAAAATTGCTTATGAAATCGCTTCTAATATGGAAGACATGTTAGAAATCAATGATGATAATAAAAATTATCTTTTGTTTTATTTGATTTTCATAACAAATTATGAATATCTAGGTAGCAAATAGCTTTAGATGATATCTATATTTTAAAAATGCACACATGTAACATCCTCTATTTTTGCTATATACTTGAAAAATGTTATTAAGTCATTCACTTTTGTATATTATCTTTGTTTTATTGTTAATTCTCTCACTAAATATAATGGTCATAAAAACATATGTTACTCATTTTTTTTCGGCGTTCCTTTCCCCCACTTCGGGGGTATGCTAGTGTTTAACTTGAATGAAGTGCCCCTTAATTTTAAAAAAATTTGTGAAAAGGGTATTATAAAATGAAAGGCTATGTCTTCAACTGACTTTAGGAGGGTTTCTCCTTCTAAAGTGCTCCTTTAGCATATATTTAGAAAGAAGGCTGAAACTTAAAACTGTGAATCGTAAACATGGAAGAAAAGCTCTAATTTATGGCTATGTATATGGTTCTGCCGGGTAAACTCAACCAATTTATCTAGGTTATCAGAGGCAACTTCACACCTTCCCCTTACTGCTGCCTATTGATAGACCTTGGCTCTGGTCGATGCGGGTATCCATAGAGACTGCAACGAAGCACATAATATTGTATATGAGGTTTTATAAGGTCTGATGTAATTTAGGTAAAACTCTCAAAGGTTTATATATTAGGTAAAACTCTCACATGGTCAAGAATGGGGGATAGGTAGTTTAATGATTAAAACTAAAAAAAAATATCACTTGGTTACTCGGTCAAGAAAATATAGTTTTTTTGTAGTCATTGTGTAAAGTGTCATAAATATTATAAAAAGTGAAAGAGAAAGGGATTTTGTACTTTTAATGAAAAAACAAATTGAAAAGTTTTAATGAGGAAAATCCATTGTTGACTAAGTTATTGAAAGATGATGATTTTAATGTTGTAAGTGTAGAGAATTTTTTCCGTGACTTATTGGTATTAAAATTGTTGTAAGAATATTTCTTTAAAATATGCATTATTTTTTTATTAAGAATGCATTATGTTCATCTCTTAGCCATTTGTATATAGCCTTTCAACATGGAACTATAACCAACTACTTAATCATAGACTTTTTTTTATTAAATTTATGCATTTATTTATTTGGTAACTTTTTGTTTTTTTTTAACAGTAAAAATGGTGTGTAGCTAGCACTAACAACCTGCAAGCCAGTACTAAAAAGAAATTGTGACTTGGAAAGGGTCGAGATGTCCCAAATCCACTTTATCTTCTTCTATCCCAGGGGTCGTCTACCATTTGAGCCTCATCATAGCAGGCCAAATGTTAAACAACATGTACAACTTTTTCCCCTTGTTGGTTTTGAAATTGTGACCTCTAGGGAAAAAAAACATGTTCCTAATCATTAGGCTCATTCAAGCTGCACTATTTAGTAACTTTTTGTTGAAGGTAATAGTAATAATATAATTGGTCTTGTATGCATCCCTTCCAATTACTTTCTCTTAGTTAGGAAGTCTAGAATATGTTTTCACATTGCATATAGAGTAGATTCATTTTGTATTTTGCATTTTGTATAATTAAAAAAACTAAATGGTAGATTGGGTCATAGCTAGTAAAAATACAAATCAATAATGATTGTTAGGCTAAAATCCATATGGGTTCTCTATACCAAACAATGAGGAGTCTAATTTGGACTTATCACCAGGGTGAACCATTACTATTGATGCAAGACATTTTACCTTGTCAACAGAGTCTTAACTCTCTGTCTCTTTGATGATGTATGTCACTTGACACTTGTTAATGATTGGATTAACCTTCATAAATAACAAACCTTTCATGGGAGGGGTGTGAAGAAAGGCACCCCCCGCCCCATTTACCATAAAAAATTTCTTGGGCATTGGCCTCTTTGTTTTATGATTTCATAACCAACTGGAAGAAGGATATTTTTGTAAAGTGTTTGATCTATAAACTACCATAGATATTTCACTAGAACAGTTCGTCATAATAGATCTGATAAATAACTGAAATCTTTACTATTAAGGTTATTTTTCCTTTCCATCTCGAGAACATTTAGTTATTGATTTTTTTCTTATGCGTGAAATAGATAAAATGCAGAAAATAGATAATGGTAAAATACAATCACACCATCCACAAATAAGCACAAGATATGACCTGGGAAACCCAATACGAGAGAATCCCAACTAGAGGGTGAGGTTGCTCTGCTCTCTTTTCTGTAATATAGAAATGATGCAAGTACAAAAGAAAAAGGCACTCTTTGTGGAGTTGCCTTTAACCTATGGCATGTATGGCTACTACATAATCTCTCCTCCTTTGTTATGTTCATAGAATACCACTCTCAAATGTCCTTTTTAGCTGTGGAACAAGATACAATGAAAAACAATAAAACCCCTTCTCCTCCTAGTGGTATGATATTAAACATAGCCCGATAGCCATCTCGGGATAGGTGTTTTTACTTCCTCAACCCTCAATTGTGGTAGGGTTTTGAAACTTCTAGAATCTTCTTGAAATTTATCACGTGTCTAGCCCCATATGCATGAGTAATGGGGGATTACATGTCATTCTCTCATGCCATGGTGGTTAACATGATAGGTCAACTTGTAGGAGGTATAACTTTTGCATATGAACTCTTATTGACGAACGGTTTGCACCATTGGAAAGGTATTTGAGTGTAGAATATCTTCAAGGGTTTCTACACAAGTTCTAGATACTAAAACCCCCAAAAACATTGTTTAATTCCTCAAAATGGATCTAGAATGTTCTAGACCCCAATTTTTCAAGCTAGGACCTACCACTAAAATGGCCTTGCAAGTTGATTCCTCCAATTTTTTCCACTCTAAAAGTGTCGAGATAGATGAAAAATAATATAATTCTCCAATCGATATCAATGCTTATTTAGAGAAATAATCCTTTAAGTAAAGCAAGACGGTATGAAGTTTTATAGAGGGATTTGTTGAAACAATAATCAAATGACTATAAAAGAGTCCCCAATTATTATCACTTGGTTCACACCTTTCTCTTTTAGCAATACTAATCCTGATAAAATTGTTAAGGCCTTTGCCTCACTATTGGATGCATTCCCTAGACTGTAATGCCTCGTTTTGACCTAAGCAACTAAAATTACTTATGGCCTAATTGTATTTTCATTTGCTTATTATTTTTGGAACACTATTAACATTAGCACTTCAAATTTTGGACATGTGGACCTATGCGTATGTAAATATTATGATTGGTTATTGTTATGTTATTAAGGATAGATGTTGTGCAATCAATTTCTAGCATGCAAATTTTAATTGAAATATCTTGGTACATGGAAACCAGGTTTAATGTTATGTTTTAAATGCAATCATATGTTAATAGTGTATGGTTATGCATGAGTTTGTGTTATAAACTGAACTGCAGATTGAATGGGATATGTAATAGCCAAATAAGGGTGATAATAAGTGGTCGATCTTGTGGAAATTGACTAAGAAACAATATGATAGGAATAATTTTTATGTTAATTTATATTGGTTCAAATGCATTGTTATAATTTTTGGGCAAGTGCGAGTTTTTCGGGTGGTGCGACTGTGTTAAGACCTAGACAAAGCCCCATTTTATGTGTAAAACCCATTATTAAGAACTAGATATTGAATTATTGCATTTATAGTATTATAATTGTATGTCGACTAGTACCCTTCATGGTACCCTTTCATTATAATTTTACCCTTTGTATATATATATATATATATATAGTCTTAGGATTATATTATCAGATCTCATATTGCATTTTGAATTTGATATATTGTAAAAGGAGGTTTCCCCCTAAAAGTGGATTGCAATTCATTTATTTTTTATCATTTTTAAGGCGTTGGATCATAACATTTGGTATCAGAGCATTGATCCTAGGGTTTTTCTTCTCCAAGAAAGTCATCTTAGAATTTTCACTATAAATTTTTCAGGGATGATTCAAATAGAAAAACTTGGAGGTTATTTAGAATACATTGCAAGGTATCAATGGTGTAATATTCATCTTCTGGGTCATTACACTTTCGGAGATACACCCTGTGGAAGATAGGGTTTTTTACTAGTCTTATTACAAGTCTCAAACATCTGTTTCAAGTAAAATCATCACATATTCTTCAGTGAGGATCCAAATTCAGTGAGACCAGTTGCAATTGAAAGAGGACATTCTGTGGTATTTCTAGTACAATTTTCATATTCATTTATCAAATATTGGACACATGGCATTCTATACAATTTCTCTCTCTCAGAAAGGCCAAAAATCAACAAGGCTTGCGAAAGTTACCCTAAATTTCACTTGGCACATCCAATTTTGGTCAGGCCCGTGGAATTGAAGAGAAGACATTTCAAAATATTATAAGTTGAACTTTCAGACTCAAAAGGGCCGAAATTTCAGAAATACATCAAGAGGAAGGTTGGCCAACAAGACAGACTCCAAATTAAGGGCTTGAAAGGTACGTAACTTATAATTGACATAACTTTTTATTCCAGAATATTTGTTTTTGGTGATTCAAATTTTGTGATAAAGAGGAAAAAGAGAGAATTATTATTTTATCACATGGCTCCAAAGGCTCCTCCAAAAAATACTAGTACCCCTCATAAAACCACACGCATGACTTCCAAAGAAAATGAAGACTTCGAAAATAGGCTAACCCAATTATAGAACCAAGTTGAAGAAATGAGTAGTAGTATGTTAAAACATGTGCATTTAACACATTCTCAAGAACATATGGAAAAGAATATGAAGGAAAATAGTGCACATATGGAAAATAAGATGGATGAACATAGGTATCAAATGGAAAGAAAGATGAATGAAATTTGGGAACATATGGAAAATAAGATGGAAGAATTGAAAAAGTCCATGTATGAATTCTTGCTACATAACCTATATGAAAGAATCCCTAAAGGAGATAAAAAGATGCAAGGAATTCATGGAAATGTAGAGGAAATAAAGATTGAGTCCCAGAATCATGATTATTCATCACTTAAAGAGCCACATCATCAAGATTTCAATGTGACACGAAAGAACTACTTCATTCCAAAGATCGATATGAGGAAGTTTGATGGTAAAGATCCAATAACATGGATATTCCAAATGGAGTAATTATTTTATCTACACCAAACACCACGATTACAAAAGGTACCTATTGCATCATTTTATTTAGAAAATGATCCATTTTGTTTGGTATCAATGGCTTTGTGAAAGAAAAAATAATTCTATTATCTCTTGGTCCATTTTTACGGATGAATTGACATTACATTATGAGGATATTAAGAGAAATATATTATTTAGTCAACTGATAAATCTTCGACAAAAGGTCCAATTACAGAGCACATTCAACAATCCAAAAATCTCAGTCTTCGAGTAAAGAACATTCCTAAGGATAATTTGCTAGATCTCTTTATGGGAAATTTAAAGGAGAAAATTCAACATGAAGTGCATCTCTTCAAACCTAAATTCCCAGAGAAATCTTTTAGTATGGCAAAGAAAGTGGAAAAAAAAAATATGGCTACTAGAAGGGTGTCTACTGATAACTATAGAGAGCATCATGTTCCTCTCCTAAATCGACAATGTCGACACCTCAACAAATGGATGAAAGAAAAGAAAAGGGACTATGTTTCAATTGTGAGAACAAGTATCGTTAAGGGAATAAATGTAGTGAGAAGAAATTATTATGCATTGACTATGAAGAGGAAGAATATCAAGAAGTGGAACCATCAAAAGAGATATATCTAGAAGAGACTACTCCAAGAATGTTTTGTCCTGTATTGGATGACATGACTACTCAACAAACCCTCAAGAAACAAGGCTACATTGAAAAGAAAAAGGTAACAAAATTGATTGATTCTGGTAGAATTGATAATTTCATCAATTACAAATCAACAAAAGATCTTAATTGCTTCATATATCCCGCACAAGAGTTTCAAGTAATGATTGAAAATGGAGATACCATAATTTTTTCAAGGAAATGTCATAGTATTAAGGTCAACAAGGGGGAGTATTTTCTAGATACACCTATGATTGCCATCCAAATGGGGGGTGTTGATGTTGTATTAAGGGTCCAATGGTTACAATCATTGGAAATAATGGCCCTTAATTTTCAAGATCTTTTCATGAGATTTTCCTCAAATGGCAAGGAAATTGGGCTTATAGGTATCCAAGGGAAACCCACTAAAGTGATAAGCTCTAATAGCATGACGAAATTACTAAAAAAGAGACACCAAGGTTTAGTTGCACAATTTTGCTCACTTGATGTTCAAAAATATCTATCCTCTACTCCGTTAGAACTCCAAATAGTTATCAACAATTATTCCAAGGTATTTGGTGAAATGCCTAAGGGTCTTACACCTATTCAAGATCATGACAATTCTATTCATTTGCAACCAGTAAGTGTACCACCTAATATTAGGCCTTACATGCATCCATATGCATAGAAGATTGAGATTGAGTGCATAATCCATGAAATGTTAGAGGTCAATATCATTCAACCTACCCAAAGTTCTTTCTCTTCATCATTGGTGATGGTTACAAAAAAATATGGTTTATGGCCTATGTGTCCAAATTATATACAACTCAAGAAAATTACCATCAAAGATAAGTTTCTTATTCCTTTCATTAATGAATTATTAGATCAATTGCATCGATCAAGATTCTTTACTAAGTTGGATCTTCGTTCGGGATATCATCAAATCAGAATGAGGCAGGAATACATTCCTAAAACAAATTTTAGAAAACATGAAGGTCATTATGAGTTTTTGGTTATGCCATTTTGACTTACTAATGCAACTTCAACATTTCAAAGCTTGATGAATTCTATTTTCAATCCCTTCCTTAGAAAATTTGTGTTAGTATTTTTTGATGACATACTAATCTACAGGAAATCTTGGGAAGAGCATGCACAACATGTTGATAGAGTATTACAACTATTGGAAGAGAAACAACTTTATGCAAAGCCTTCCAAGTGTTCCTTTCGAGTTCAAGAAGTGGAATATTTGGGTCATATTGTATCTCGTGAAGGTGTAAAAGTGGACCCTAAAAAAATTAAATCTATGAAGGAATGGTCAATTCCCAAAACCTTGAAGAAACCTAGAGGATTATTAGGGTTAACATGTTATTATCGAGTTTGTCAAGAATTATGCTCAAATAACAACACCTTTAACAACATTATTAAAGAAGGAAGCATTTTCTTGGACCAGAGAAGAAATCAAAGATTTTGAAAAACTTAAGGAGGCTATGTGTACTACTCTCGTCCTAGCCACACCAAAATTAAAAAAAAACATTTATTGTGGAGTGTGATGCCTTGGACCATGGAATTGGTGCAGTTTTAATGCAATAAGGAAGACCCCTTGCCTCTGAAAGCAACCAACTTAAAGGGGAAAAACTTAGTCAAACTCATTTATGAAAAAGAAATGTTGGCCATATTACATGCAATTCAGAAATGGCACCCTTACCTAATAGGAATACACTTTAAGGTAAGAACATATCATGATAGTTTGAAGTACTTCTTGGAGCAAGAATGATGTTTAGAAGAGAAACAAAATTGGGTTACAAATATGCTAGGTTTTGACTTTTAAATTATCTACAAAAAGGTAAACATAATGTTTTGGAAGATGCACTTTCAAGGAAAGAAAAAAAACCGGAAGGTTCATTATGTGTTATTTCTATTCCACAATCTAATTGGGTCGAAGAAGCAAGGATAGAATGGAAGCAAGATCAAGAGGTATGCAAGGTCATTCAACAACTACATGAGGACCCCAGTTCATTAGATAATTTTGTATGGAAGAACAATTTTCTATGGTATCATGATCGCCTATGTTTATGTAAGAATCCCCAACTAAAAAAAAGGTCCTTCTAGAATTTCACACTTCTCATATAGGAGGGCATTCAGGATTCTTGAAAACATACCACATGATCAAGAAGGATTTTTTCTAAGAAGGTCTTAAAACTTATGTTCAAATTTTTTTGTCTGAATGTTTAGTTTGCCAAAAAAATAAGGGAGAAACAATCAAGACACCAAGTCTCCTACAACCATTAGATATACCAAGTCAACGTTGGGAAGAAGTTTCAATAGATTTTATTATAGGTTTACCCAAATTAAAAGGAAGGACTTTCATCATGGTAGTAGTGGATCGATTAACAAAGTATGCCCATTTTTTCCCTATTTCTCATCCTTTTAAATCAAGTATAGTAGCCACAACATTCATGGAAACAGTTCAAAAGCTACATGGAGTCCCCAAGATTATTGTAAGTGATAGGGATCCAATTTTCACTGGAAATTTTTGGACTGACTCATTTTCTTGTTTGGGTATTTAATTGGCTCATATCTCATCTTAACACCCTAAATCTGATGTGAAAATTGAGATTGTGAATAAATGTCTAGAAGGATATCTTCATTGTTTTGCATATGATAAACATGCATAATGGGTCAAGTGGTTTTCATTGGTGGAATGGTGGTACAACACATCCTTCCGTACTTCATAAAAAAATGTCCCCATTTCTGGAACTTTATGGATATCATCCTCCATCCATTAAATCACCTTGAAAGGGAATATAAAGGTTCAAGCAATGGAGGACCACATAGGGAACCAACAAGATATTCTCAAACTATTGAAGGATAATTTGGTTATGACACAAAATAGGATGAAACAACAAGAAAATCAACATCACAGTGAAAGAGAATTTGAAGTGAGGGATTGGGTATTTATGAGGCTACAACCATATAAACAAATTTCCATCAAGAAACAAAAGAAGGGCACTAAAGTAGCTCCCAAATATTATGGCCCCTATAAGGTTTTCCAAATGATTGGAAGTATGAATTACAAATTGTAGTTGCCTCCATATTCATGTGTACATATAGTCTTCCATGTTTCTTGTTTAAAGAAGGTAATAGGAAACAAGATCCCAATCCAAACTATTTTACCAGGGATTAATGAAGAAGGGAAAATCATACTAGAACCATAAAAAATCCTTGAAAAAAGGATTAAACAACTAAGAAATCGAGCAATTATAGAGTACCTCTTCAAATGAAAGAACCTACCAATGGAAGAGGCAACATGGGAAGACAAGTTCTTCATGTAGAATCACCTGGATGTAGTCAAGTGTTGAGGAAAACACTTGTTTGAAGAGGAGGGGCATGTTAAGACCTAGACAAAGCCCCATGTTATGTGTAAAAACCCTTATTAATACCTAGATATTGAATTATTACATTTATAGTATTATAATTATATGTCGGCTAGAACCCTTGATGGTACCCTTTCATTAGAATTGTACCCTTTGTCTCCTATACACACACACACACAAAGGAGAACTACTTTTAGGATTATATTATTAGATCTCATATTGTATTCTAAATTGGATATATTGTAAAAGGAGGTTCCCCCCTCAAAGTGGACTGTAATTCATTGACGTTTTATCATTTTTAAGGCTTTGGATCATAATAGACTACATGAATCTGAATATTCGATGACAAAGTTTCCAAAACACAATGTAGTAGTATGGTCCATGATATGATGTTGATCCTAGTTCTAGCAGGGGGGTTGGAAGAATTTCCCATCGTATATCCTCTGAAACTTGGATTCATGGAAGAATGATGTTAATTCAAGCTCTCTTAAACATGTGATGACAATTGTTAGTTTCCTGCTCAGGAATCTTGGTCAAGGTAGTTGACACTTTTGCTTACGGGTTCTATCTAGAGTTAGGTCAATATAGTTGATGCTCCAATAGTACAATAGAGGAAGGATAATATTGGGAAAATGAAAGTAGGTTAAGGAGACATGGTGTTAGGAGTAGTTGAGAGTATTGTTGGGATTTAATATTTTAACAGTAGTGTCTGAGTTGTTCCATATTCCTTTATATTAAATGATGAACTCAATTACAACTATCTCGGAAAATGTTGCATTCACGGTAAATTATTGTGATTGATGGATTATGTTAATGATGTTAATTATTGATTTATTCATTATGAGGTTTATTGCACTATTTATTGAATTGGAAGCATATGAGAAATTGCATTAAATGTTATGATTGTTTTCATTAGTACACACACGAGTTGTGTATGCATCATCTACACATACATACCTTGCGCGCGTACACTAGTAATTTATAATATATTAAATTAATAATTTTTTATTGTACCTAGGTGTACAATATCTTACTATAATTATTAAAATAAATGATTAAATATGCATTAAGTAAATTGATTAGAGTTGACAATAATGATAAATTGAATTGATTAAGGATAACAATACTTATTAAGTCAATTTATTAGAACTAACAATATTGATTAAGTGAATTGATTAAGTAAATTGTTCTAGTTAGATTTTAATATTTATATTAAATGATTGAAATGTGTGTGTCTGTGTTGGGGGGAGGATATGCATTATACTAAAAGTTGGTATGAAATTTATTTCTACTTATTAAGTTAGGAGAGTTGAAAAAAATGCATCAGGAAGAGGAAGCCTTTCAAGGAGGAAAGGAGGAGGAAGAAGAATAATGAGAAGTTTTGGCGAGGAACAAAGGGGATGATTTTTTGGGAAATGATTTTCTTTGGAATGATTTTGGTAAAAATCTAGGAGGTAGTAATTTGCACTTTGGATTTAGACATAGTTGGTACTTTGGATTTGAGCATGCTTTGGATTGTGATTTATAGGGACTTTGGGCACAGAGGGCCAGGAAACCACCCAATGTTTTCCTGGAGTTAGAGAGTCGGAAAGGTTGTTCCTAGCTAGCTGGGAGGTTAAGTATCCAATTTGGGCAGTTCGGGAGAAAACAAAGCAAAGGGGGAAACTCAACTGGACTAAGCCAAACATATTGTTTTTAGGTGTTTTACTATTTTGTTTTCCTGAATCAGTATGATCAAATTGTTTAATTAGGTTCAATAGTAAAGTTTAGTTGCAGGTCACAATAAACAAAAAAATTCAAATACAGATTAAGAAAATGCAACATAAACTATCATTATTTTCGTCTACTCATAAGAATGTTTTTGTTTGAAGAAAATGGCATGCTTTTATTTTAGAAAATTGTCCTCACATAGTTACAAAAATTACAGTAGCTTAAATTCTGAAGCCTTGTAAGAAAAAGGTCTTCACATATGGTATCAAAGCCTCGTTTAAAAACTCAAGACTAGGGCCCACCTACAAACTTAATATGAATTTATGCTACAGACTCCATTAGAGGAAATTTTGGGCTAAAATGAGTCTTACAAGAAAAAATATGGTTGATGAGTTGGAAATTCAATAAGCAATAGAATTTCAAAATTTTGGGTCAGCCATAATGGTTGAGTTGGACATCTAAAAGTCAAAGAAGCTTATTTGTCACATTTTCATTTGACAATAGTTAACCACACATAAACCACATCTTGGAGAAGATCTTGGTGAGATCATCCTTGATATGATAAATATTCTTGAGACACTAAATATTTAATATTTTATAATACCACTACCTCTAAAAAAAAATTATAATCCTCTTTAATATCATAAATATTCTTGAGACACTAAATATTTAATATTTTAAAATACCACTACCTCCACATATTAAAAACAAATTCCATAATAATTACTTCATAGATTTTGGAATATGAAAATTATTTTATATTATTAATCTATTTAAGAGAAGAAACAATATTTTGATTTAAGGAAAAAACACATGTATTTTAAAGGAATGAGAATTTGAATACTATAGATTTAAAATATAATTAAAATTACTTTTAAATTGAAATGAGTTAATAAGTGGACAAAGTCAACATTTCATGTAATATTTTTTCATTCATAGTCATTTTAAAATGTGCTGAAATTATTGGGGAAAAGTAAGTACTATCACTTCAAACAAAATTCTTGTCCACTTATTAACTTTATCTTTTAATTACTAGATCAAAGATAAAAACAATATAATATTAAACAAAATTAATAAAAAAAATATACTAAACAAAAAATATTTTTTTACCTCATTATTAAAATATAACAAAAGAAAGATCCAATAAGATTGCAATAAGTATATTATCATCATAATTTAATAAATTGCAATAAGTATATTATTATTTTATGTAACATCCCACTCTTACGCGCACTGAATTCCAATAAAATTCTAGACTCAGAGCATCCAACAGAAGAGCAAGTCACAAAATAGGAAACCACTCAAAAAGTCCCAAACCTCTAGAAATATTAGGCTATAACTAGACCACACAACTCTTTCAGGAATGAGAAGTAGGGAAAACTAGAGATTGGTTTCGAAACCAACACGATCTGACTTCCATATACACCAACTAAGACCAAAATCCATATGTAGTAAAATGTGAATAAATTCCCACCTTTGCTACTGAGCTCCATTATGTCGTGCTTAATGACCAATCCTCTACCTCACATGAAGAAGTGTGAGAGAGGTATAAAGAGGTAGGTTGTGGTAAATGTCCATCTTGTCAACCATCAACCTTCACACCACTTGTCCATAGATCCAATGAGATGCAACTTATAATATTTAGATGCTTTACATTCATGGGAGGCATGATTTAAAAGGGACCCCTCCATTTAAACTTAACATTCCTTCATTTGACGATGCCCCCCCCATTTTCCATAGCATCTGCTAGGTGGTTGAAGGCCCTCAACATCACCTCAAAGCTCCTTGTCACCACTTGAGTTCTTTTAATCAATTTGGGGAGACTTGAAATCTGAAATGAAAAATGGTTTCGCAATTGATGAATCTCCAATAACAACTTATTAAGCTTTTGATTCCTTTTGATATGAGAATAAACAATCTCTCAATCTCTCATATAAAGCCAATACTTTTGCTT
>JZKD02S1784937.1:0-11014 GCA_000966675.3 Picea glauca | reverse complement strand
AAAAAAAAATTATGGTTAAAGTCAATTAAATAATTATGGTTAAAGTCAATTGAATTTGTAACTTTGAAAGTGAAAACAAAGCTTTAAATTGTGAAGTACACTTACCAAAAGAGCAAACACTTCACTCTAATATTTCTTTTAACATATTCCGTGTTTAGCTAAATTTATTATTCAGCTAAATTTCACTCTACATTATTCTCACTTAAACTAAACTAACTGCCTAACATACTCAATGTTCAGCTAAATTTCACTCTAGATTATTCTCACTTAAAGTAAACTAACTGCCTAATTTTGCAGGAACCGTCATCGTTAGGATCACTTCTCAGTCCAGGATTATATTAAGATTTGAAAATTTTATCAGCCTTACCTGCTTCCAGTAACGAGCAATTCTTTTAAGTACAGATGTTCGCGTTAAAATTGACCACCATGTGCAAGAAGCTACCGTAATTATAGCGTAGTAGCAAGATTAGGCGATAGTACTAAATTCAGCGAATTCGGGATCGTGTGCTGTCAATTTATTTTTTGAATCCTTTTGATAATATACAATTTATTTTTTAAATCCTCCTGATAACGTATTTCACGATTTTTATACCCATCCACTCATTAAAAAAAACAGTTGGTCGTCAAATTTTCAAGGAATTTTTTTTTTAATTTAATGCTGGTTCATAACCTGAATTCGTTCTAAAATTTGGAAAAAAAAAACATATTATATATACGTATATACGTCAGTATTAAAAACAGTACTGGATATTTTCCTTGCGTATTTTTCCAAATCGTATTTCGAGTGTTCCTCTTATGATTGAAAAGGATGTCAGAGCATTTTTAGCGCTCTTACCATGATTGCGAGACGAGCAACAAAAACACTGTAATAAGAAGACAAGCAGCCAGCTTTCCCGGTCTTAAGCTCCTGCTCTTGCATGTCTCCATGAAGAAAACGTTTGCGAGTCCTCCTGCACGGGCGCTTTGCACAGTAAAAAAGGGAAAATTCGCCGTTTATGGAAGGGCAAATCGTTCTGCCCAATCTTGAACCTGAGACTTCGAAAGCACTCTCATCCTGAATCTCCGTAACCTGCAATATCTTGTGGCCCCCTTGCCCTTCCATGTCTGTATGAACTCGGAGCAGGAATTCGTCCACTGGCCTCGGGGCCAATCGATTCCATATACGCCTCCATTATATAGTGCGATCGCGCATGCCAGTGGCCGAGAAGGCCATCGGTGAGTGCGCGCACTCACCATTTTATTTATTACATTTAAAATTCATTCGCTTCAATGTCTTTATCACCGTCATTATTCCTTTTCCTTTACTGTAGACCTGACGAAAACATCGTTGCTCCACTCTTAGCAAAGACAAAAGTAATCCCACTATTGCGATCTTCGTCTTTAATGGCCGCGCTTGCATTGCATTAGAAAATGGGGTATCCTCATTTATATAATTTTATTGATAATGATATGAGAATTAATAATTCAAATATTATTGTTTAAGAATACAACCTTGATTTGTACGATCTTTGGTTGCACAACATGTATGGTGTCCTATTTAAACTTATCCTCATGAAAGATAAAGTCATAACCACTTTAAAGCATAAATTCATTTTAAGTTTAAACAATACAGATATGGAATCCTTGGCAAAGATAAAGCCATAATAACTTAAAAGCATAGATTCATTTTAAGTTTAAACAATATAAATATAGAATTCTTACAATGAAAAGTTTGTCCATGTGTTTGAAATGTAGATGAGATGATAAAAGTTTTCTATTTATAAATTAAAATATTAAAAATATATATGATAAAAAAAATTTAAAGGTAGTAAGTGAAAGTGTAGTTTTTAATTTTCTTTGTAAATTAAAATATTAAAAAAAATTATAATAATTTTTTTAAATGTAGTAAGTGAAAAGTAAACTAAATTTTATTTGAGAGTTAGGGGAAACCACTAACAATCAAGCAAAAGTATTGGCTTTATATGAGAGATTGAGAGATTGTTTATTCTCATATCAAAAGGAATCAAAAGCTTAATAAGTTGTTATTGGAGATTCATCAATTGCGAAACCATTTTTCATTTCAGATTTCAAGTCTCCCCAAATTGATTAAAAGAACTCAAGTGGTGACAAGGAGCTTTGAGGTGATGTTGAGGGCCTTCAACCACCTAGCAGATGCTATGGAAAATGGGGGGGGCATCGTCAAATGAAGGAATGTTAAGTTTAAATGGAGGGGTCCCTTTTAAATCATGCCTCCCATGAATGTAAAGCATCTAAATATTATAAGTTGCATCTCATTGGATCTATGGACAAGTGGTGTGAAGGTTGATGGTTGACAAGATGGACATTTACCACAACCTACCTCTTTATACCTCTCTCACACTTCTTCATGTGAGGTAGAGGATTGGTCATTAAGCACGACATAATGGAGCTCAGTAGCAAAGGTGGGAATTTATTCACATTTTACTACATATGGATTTTGGTCTTAGTTGGTGTATATGGAAGTCAGATCGTGTTGGTTTCGAAACCAATCTCTAGTTTTCCCTACTTCTCATTCCTGAAAGAGTTGTGTGGTCTAGTTATAGCCTAATATTTCTAGAGGTTTGGGACTTTTTGAGTGGTTTCCTATTTTGTGACTTGCTCTTCTGTTGGATGCTCTGAGTCTAGAATTTTATTGGAATTCAGTGCGCGTAAGAGTGGGATGTTACATAAAATAATAATATACTTATTGCAATTTATTAAATTATGATGATAATATACTTATTGCAATCTTATTGGATCTTTCTTTTGTTATATTTTAATAATGAGGTAAAAAAATATTTTTTGTTTAGTATATTTTTTTTATTAATTTTGTTTAATATTATATTGTTTTTATCTTTGATCTAGTAATTAAAAGATAAAGTTAATAAGTGGACAAGAATTTTGTTTGAAGTGATAGTACTTACTTTTCCCCAATAATTTCAGCACATTTTAAAATGACTATGAATGAAAAAATATTACATGAAATGTTGACTTTGTCCACTTATTAACTCATTTCAATTTAAAAGTAATTTTAATTATATTTTAAATCTATAGTATTCAAATTCTCATTCCTTTAAAATACATGTGTTTTTTCCTTAAATCAAAATATTGTTTCTTCTCTTAAATAGATTAATAATATAAAATAATTTTCATATTCCAAAATCTATGAAGTAATTATTATGGAATTTGTTTTTAATATGTGGAGGTAGTGGTATTTTAAAATATTAAATATTTAGTGTCTCAAGAATATTTATGATATTAAAGAGGATTATAATTTTTTTTTAGAGGTAGTGGTATTATAAAATATTAAATATTTAGTGTCTCAAGAATATTTATCATATCAAGGATGATCTCACCAAGATCTTCTCCAAGATGTGGTTTATGTGTGGTTAACTATTGTCAAATGAAAATGTGACAAATAAGCTTCTTTGACTTTTAGATGTCCAACTCAACCATTATGGCTGACCCAAAATTTTGAAATTCTATTGCTTATTGAATTTCCAACTCATCAACCATATTTTTTCTTGTAAGACTCATTTTAGCCCAAAATTTCCTCTAATGGAGTCTGTAGCATAAATTCATATTAAGTTTGTAGGTGGGCCCTAGTCTTGAGTTTTTAAACGAGGCTTTGATACCATATGTGAAGACCTTTTTCTTACAAGGCTTCAGAATTTAAGCTACTGTAATTTTTGTAACTATGTGAGGACAATTTTCTAAAATAAAAGCATGCCATTTTCTTCAAACAAAAACATTCTTATGAGTAGACGAAAATAATGATAGTTTATGTTGCATTTTCTTAATCTGTATTTGAATTTTTTTGTTTATTGTGACCTGCAACTAAACTTTACTATTGAACCTAATTAAACAATTTGATCATACTGATTCAGGAAAACAAAATAGTAAAACACCTAAAAACAATATGTTTGGCTTAGTCCAGTTGAGTTTCCCCCTTTGCTTTGTTTTCTCCCGAACTGCCCAAATTGGATACTTAACCTCCCAGCTAGCTAGGAACAACCTTTCCGACTCTCTAACTCCAGGAAAACATTGGGTGGTTTCCTGGCCCTCTGTGCCCAAAGTCCCTATAAATCACAATCCAAAGCATGCTCAAATCCAAAGTACCAACTATGTCTAAATCCAAAGTGCAAATTACTACCTCCTAGATTTTTACCAAAATCATTCCAAAGAAAATCATTTCCCAAAAAATCATCCCCTTTGTTCCTCGCCAAAACTTCTCATTATTCTTCTTCCTCCTCCTTTCCTCCTTGAAAGGCTTCCTCTTCCTGATGCATTTTTTTCAACTCTCCTAACTTAATAAGTAGAAATAAATTTCATACCAACTTTTAGTATAATGCATATCCTCCCCCCAACACAGACACACACATTTCAATCATTTAATATAAATATTAAAATCTAACTAGAACAATTTACTTAATCAATTCACTTAATCAATATTGTTAGTTCTAATAAATTGACTTAATAAGTATTGTTATCCTTAATCAATTCAATTTATCATTATTGTCAACTCTAATCAATTTACTTAATGCATATTTAATCATTTATTTTAATAATTATAGTAAGATATTGTACACCTAGGTACAATAAAAAATTATTAATTTAATATATTATAAATTACTAGTGTACGCGCGCAAGGTATGTATGTGTAGATGATGCATACACAACTCGTGTGTGTACTAATGAAAACAATCATAACATTTAATGCAATTTCTCATATGCTTCCAATTCAATAAATAGTGCAATAAACCTCATAATGAATAAATCAATAATTAACATCATTAACATAATCCATCAATCACAATAATTTACCGTGAATGCAACATTTTCCGAGATAGTTGTAATTGAGTTCATCATTTAATATAAAGGAATATGGAACAACTCAGACACTACTGTTAAAATATTAAATCCCAACAATACTCTCAACTACTCCTAACACCATGTCTCCTTAACCTACTTTCATTTTCCCAATATTATCCTTCCTCTATTGTACTATTGGAGCATCAACTATATTGACCTAACTCTAGATAGAACCCGTAAGCAAAAGTGTCAACTACCTTGACCAAGATTCCTGAGCAGGAAACTAACAATTGTCATCACATGTTTAAGAGAGCTTGAATTAACATCATTCTTCCATGAATCCAAGTTTCAGAGGATATACGATGGGAAATTCTTCCAACCCCCCTGCTAGAACTAGGATCAACATCATATCATGGACCATACTACTACATTGTGTTTTGGAAACTTTGTCATCGAATATTCAGATTCATGTAGTCTATTATGATCCAAAGCCTTAAAAATGATAAAACGTCAATGAATTACAGTCCACTTTGAGGGGGGAACCTCCTTTTACAATATATCCAATTTAGAATACAATATGAGATCTAATAATATAATCCTAAAAGTAGTTCTCCTTTGTGTGTGTGTGTGTATAGGAGACAAAGGGTACAATTCTAATGAAAGGGTACCATCAAGGGTTCTAGCCGACATATAATTATAATACTATAAATGTAATAATTCAATATCTAGGTATTAATAAGGGTTTTTACACATAACATGGGGCTTTGTCTAGGTCTTAACATGCCCCTCCTCTTCAAACAAGTGTTTTCCTCAACACTTGACTACATCCAGGTGATTCTACATGAAGAACTTGTCTTCCCATGTTGCCTCTTCCATTGGTAGGTTCTTTCATTTGAAGAGGTACTCTATAATTGCTCGATTTCTTAGTTGTTTAATCCTTTTTTCAAGGATTTTTTATGGTTCTAGTATGATTTTCCCTTCTTCATTAATCCCTGGTAAAATAGTTTGGATTGGGATCTTGTTTCCTATTACCTTCTTTAAACAAGAAACATGGAAGACTATATGTACACATGAATATGGAGGCAACTACAATTTGTAATTCATACTTCCAATCATTTGGAAAACCTTATAGGGGCCATAATATTTGGGAGCTACTTTAGTGCCCTTCTTTTGTTTCTTGATGGAAATTTGTTTATATGGTTGTAGCCTCATAAATACCCAATCCCTCACTTCAAATTCTCTTTCACTGTGATGTTGATTTTCTTGTTGTTTCATCCTATTTTGTGTCATAACCAAATTATCCTTCAATAGTTTGAGAATATCTTGTTGGTTCCCTATGTGGTCCTCCATTGCTTGAACCTTTATATTCCCTTTCAAGGTGATTTAATGGATGGAGGATGATATCCATAAAGTTCCAGAAATGGGGACATTTTTTTATGAAGTACGGAAGGATGTGTTGTACCACCATTCCACCAATGAAAACCACTTGACCCATTATGCATGTTTATCATATGCAAAACAATGAAGATATCCTTCTAGACATTTATTCACAATCTCAATTTTCACATCAGATTTAGGGTGTTAAGATGAGATATGAGCCAATTAAATACCCAAACAAGAAAATGAGTCAGTCCAAAAATTTCCAGTGAAAATTGGATCCCTATCACTTACAATAATCTTGGGGACTCCATGTAGCTTTTGAACTGTTTCCATGAATGTTGTGGCTACTATACTTGATTTAAAAGGATGAGAAATAGGGAAAAAATGGGCATACTTTGTTAATCGATCCACTACTACCATGATGAAAGTCCTTCCTTTTAATTTGGGTAAACCTATAATAAAATCTATTGAAACTTCTTCCCAACGTTGACTTGGTATATCTAATGGTTGTAGGAGACTTGGTGTCTTGATTGTTTCTCCCTTATTTTTTTGGCAAACTAAACATTCAGACAAAAAAATTTGAACATAAGTTTTAAGACCTTCTTAGAAAAAATCCTTCTTGATCATGTGGTATGTTTTCAAGAATCCTGAATGCCCTCCTATATGAGAAGTGTGAAATTCTAGAAGGACCTTTTTTTTAGTTGGGGATTCTTACATAAACATAGGCGATCATGATACCATAGAAAATTGTTCTTCCATACAAAATTATCTAATGAACTGGGGTCCTCATGTAGTTGTTGAATGACCTTGCATACCTCTTGATCTTGCTTCCATTCTATCCTTGCTTCTTCGACCCAATTAGATTGTGGAATAGAAATAACACATAATGAACCTTCCGGTTTTTTTTCTTTCCTTGAAAGTGCATCTTCCAAAACATTATGTTTACCTTTTTGTAGATAATTTAAAAGTCAAAACCTAGCATATTTGTAACCCAATTTTGTTTCTCTTCTAAACATCATTCTTGCTCCAAGAAGTACTTCAAACTATCATGATATGTTCTTACCTTAAAGTGTATTCCTATTAGGTAAGGGTGCCATTTCTGAATTGCATGTAATATGGCCAACATTTCTTTTTCATAAATGAGTTTGACTAAGTTTTTCCCCTTTAAGTTGGTTGCTTTCAGAGGCAAGGGGTCTTCCTTATTGCATTAAAACTGCACCAATTCCATGGTCCAAGGCATCACACTCCACAATAAATGTTTTTTTTTAATTTTGGTGTGGCTAGGACGAGAGTAGTACACATAGCCTCCTTAAGTTTTTCAAAATCTTTGATTTCTTCTCTGGTCCAAGAAAATGCTTCCTTCTTTAATAATGTTGTTAAAGGTGTTGTTATTTGAGCATAATTCTTGACAAACTCGATAATAACATGTTAACCCTAATAATCCTCTAGGTTTCTTCAAGGTTTTGGGAATTGACCATTCCTTCATAGATTTAATTTTTTTAGGGTCCACTTTTACACCTTCACGAGATACAATATGACCCAAATATTCCACTTCTTGAACTCGAAAGGAACACTTGGAAGGCTTTGCATAAAGTTGTTTCTCTTCCAATAGTTGTAATACTCTATCAACATGTTGTGCATGCTCTTCCCAAGATTTCCTGTAGATTAGTATGTCATCAAAAAATACTAACACAAATTTTCTAAGGAAGGGATTGAAAATAGAATTCATCAAGCTTTGAAATGTTGAAGTTGCATTAGTAAGTCAAAATGGCATAACCAAAAACTCATAATGACCTTCATGTTTTCTAAAATTTGTTTTAGGAATGTATTCCTGCCTCATTCTGATTTGATGATATCCCGAACGAAGATCCAACTTAGTAAAGAATCTTGATCGATGCAATTGATCTAATAATTCATTAATGAAAGGAATAAGAAACTTATCTTTGATGGTAATTTTCTTGAGTTGTATATAATTTGGACACATAGGCCATAAACCATATTTTTTTGTAACCATCACCAATGATGAAGAGAAAGAACTTTGGGTAGGTTGAATGATATTGACCTCTAACATTTCATGGATTATGCACTCAATCTCAATCTTCTATGCATATGGATGCATGTAAGGCCTAATATTAGGTGGTACACTTACTGGTTGCAAATGAATAGAATTGTCATGATCTTGAATAGGTGTAAGACCCTTAGGCATTTCACCAAATACCTTGGAATAATTGTTGATAACTATTTGGAGTTCTAACGGAGTAGAGGATAGATATTTTTGAACATCAAGTGAGCAAAATTGTGCAACTAAACCTTGGTGTCTCTTTTTTAGTAATTTCGTCATGCTATTAGAGCTTATCACTTTAGTGGGTTTCCCTTGGATACCTATAAGCCCAATTTCCTTGCCATTTGAGGAAAATCTCATGAAAAGATCTTGAAAATTAAGGGCCATTATTTCCAATGATTGTAACCATTGGACCCTTAATACAACATCAACACCCCCCATTTGGATGGCAATCATAGGTGTATCTAGAAAATACTCCCCCTTGTTGACCTTAATACTATGACATTTCCTTGAAAAAATTATGGTATCTCCATTTTCAATCATTACTTGAAACTCTTGTGCGGGATATATGAAGCAATTAAGATCTTTTGTTGATTTGTAATTGATGAAATTATCAATTCTACCAGAATCAATCAATTTTGTTACCTTTTTCTTTTCAATGTAGCCTTGTTTCTTGAGGGTTTGTTGAGTAGTCATGTCATCCAATACAGGACAAAACATTCTTGGAGTAGTCTCTTCTAGATATATCTCTTTTGATGGTTCCACTTCTTGATATTCTTCCTCTTCATAGTCAATGCATAATAATTTCTTCTCACTACATTTATTCCCTTAACGATACTTGTTCTCACAATTGAAACATAGTCCCTTTTCTTTTCTTTCATCCATTTGTTGAGGTGTCGACATTGTCGATTTAGGAGAGGAACATGATGCTCTCTATAGTTATCAGTAGACACCCTTCTAGTAGCCATATTTTTTTTTTCCACTTTCTTTGCCATACTAAAAGATTTCTCTGGGAATTTAGGTTTGAAGAGATGCACTTCATGTTGAATTTTCTCCTTTAAATTTCCCATAAAGAGATCTAGCAAATTATCCTTAGGAATGTTCTTTACTCGAAGACTGAGATTTTTGGATTGTTGAATGTGCTCTGTAATTGGACCTTTTGTCGAAGATTTATCAGTTGACTAAATAATATATTTCTCTTAATATCCTCATAATGTAATGTCAATTCATCCGTAAAAATGGACCAAGAGATAATAGAATTATTTTTTCTTTCACAAAGCCATTGATACCAAACAAAATGGATCATTTTCTAAATAAAATGATGCAATAGGTACCTTTTGTAATCGTGGTGTTTGGTGTAGATAAAATAATTACTCCATTTGGAATATCCATGTTATTGGATCTTTACCATCAAACTTCCTCATATCGATCTTTGGAATGAAGTAGTTCTTTCGTGTCACATTGAAATCTTGATGATGTGGCTCTTTAAGTGATGAATAATCATGATTCTGGGACTCAATCTTTATTTCCTCTACATTTCCATGAATTCCTTGCATCTTTTTATCTCCTTTAGGGATTCTTTCATATAGGTTATGTAGCAAGAATTCATACATGGACTTTTTCAATTCTTCCATCTTATTTTCCATATGTTCCCAAATTTCATTCATCTTTCTTTCCATTTGATACCTATGTTCATCCATCTTATTTTCCATATGTGCACTATTTTCCTTCATATTCTTTTCCATATGTTCTTGAGAATGTGTTAAATGCACATGTTTTAACATACTACTACTCATTTCTTCAACTTGGTTCTATAATTGGGTTAGCCTATTTTCGAAGTCTTCATTTTCTTTGGAAGTCATGCGTGTGGTTTTATGAGGGGTACTAGTATTTTTTGGAGGAGCCTTTGGAGCCATGTGATAAAATAATAATTCTCTCTTTTTCCTCTTTATCACAAAATTTGAATCACCAAAAACAAATATTCTGGAATAAAAAGTTATGTCAATTATAAGTTACGTACCTTTCAAGCCCTTAATTTGGAGTCTGTCTTGTTGGCCAACCTTCCTCTTGATGTATTTCTGAAATTTCGGCCCTTTTGAGTCTGAAAGTTCAACTTATAATATTTTGAAATGTCTTCTCTTCAATTCCACGGGCCTGACCAAAATTGGATGTGCCAAGTGAAATTTAGGGTAACTTTCGCAAGCCTTGTTGATTTTTGGCCTTTCTGAGAGAGAGAAATTGTATAGAATGCCATGTGTCCAATATTTGATAAATGAATATGAAAATTGTACTAGAAATACCACAGAATGTCCTCTTTCAATTGCAACTGGTCTCACTGAATTTGGATCCTCACTGAAGAATATGTGATGATTTTACTTGAAACAGATGTTTGAGACTTGTAATAAGACTAGTAAAAAACCCTATCTTCCACAGGGTGTATCTCCGAAAGTGTAATGACCCAGAAGATGAATATTACACCATTGATACCTTGCAATGTATTCTAAATAACCTCCAAGTTTTTCTATTTGAATCATCCCTGAAAAATTTATAGTGAAAATTCTAAGATGACTTTCTTGGAGAAGAAAAACCCTAGGATCAATGCTCTGATACCAAATGTTATGATCCAACGCCTTAAAAATGATAAAAAATAAATGAATTGCAATCCACTTTTAGGGGGAAACCTCCTTTTACAATATATCAAATTCAAAATGCAATATGAGATCTGATAATATAATCCTAAGACTATATATATATATATATATA
>JZKD02S1784926.1:83528-102672 GCA_000966675.3 Picea glauca | reverse complement strand
TTTTTAGAAACAGTAGTACAGTCGTACATACATCTGGCGTACAACAACCTCCACACACTGTATAGAAGCATGGGCTACTACAAAGACGATTATCATTAGTTGATGCGGATTGGACTGTGACAGGCCAAATTAGCACTAGATCGATCAATGTTGTAAATCGTTGCTGTGTAGAGATAGAGTAGTCGCCGAATGACTATTAAATAGGATTCGCAAGCTGAGATCCGTATGGAATATACAGACGTGGAGGAAGGATCATATGCATATCTTTATGGCTGATTTAAATACAAAGGCAGGCCGCGTCAGTAGCCACTATAGAGTTGATCGGGCTCCCGCTGAAGCAAGAGATAGCCATAAGAACATGGAAGTAGGTGGTCGCGACAACACACGAGCTGCTGAAATGAATCGGTCATCTGCTAGGGATGTTGCAGAGAGTGTGCAATGGTGACTGCAGGTGACGATTGCTACAGAATAAAGCTCGTGGGGTGATCAGATGAAAATATTAGATAGAGCCACGAAAGAAGGGTGCATCTGCTAGAAACAAGAGACTTGCTGGCTAAGGAATGCATGTGGAGATAGTAGAGGGTGCTGGTGAGAGGTTTGGCCAGACTGTAACCGAGGGAGGAGGCATTAGCCACAGTTGGTGGAGGAGAATATAGATGACAGTTTGAGGTGAGAGGAAGCCACACAAAGATGAGACGTGGGTGAGTATTGTTGGGAAGGGGAAGAAAATCAGAGCATAAAACTAGGAACAACAAATCAAACAAGATCAAACATGCTTTAAACCAAGCACAACAATCCCACAATTTGACGCAGTGATTTATGTGGAAAGCCAATGAGGGAAAAAACCATGGGCAATGATAGTAGGTATTCTTATTATTCAAGGGAGAATTACAATAGCCAATATCAGTCATTATATTCTCCTCTCACACACTCTGCTCACTACACAACTTTCTCTCACACTCTTCACACATTGCACTCACACCTCTATGGGTATGCTCGTATATATAACATCTATCACTCACTTACACAGATTGATCATGAATTGATCACATAGTTACACAACAGTTCATAAATAGATTGCATGCATGCACATTAACATAGTTGCATGCATGTGCATGTGACCGCCTGAGGAAATTCGTTGCCATGTTTCCAACAATCTCCACCTTCACAATAATTTACCTGATATGTCATGCCCTTAATTTAATTCATCACCTTTTCTGCAAGCTCAGAGAATCCAAACACCAGCACAGCTCTGCAACTTCTTTGACACTAGAGTTATGTGAACATACGCACTATTCACTCGAGCATGGACCATTCTATCTCCATCTGTAACCTGTCTAATACACTGATGTACTTATCCAAATCTAATGAATCATAACCACAGACCACATCATTGTAACCACTGTAGGTGATACTTGTGCTTCTGTGTTTGAAGCACCCATTTCCATGCTCTTCACCTTGTTTTTCCATGTGTCTAGTGACAACACTAACTTCATGTGAAGTGATGACCATTTCTCTATCGCAATCATCAAAATTCCTACTAGCATATAATACTCGAGACATATGACCCTTTTCTTGTTCATCAATTACGACATTAAAGGGAACTTACAATAGAAATCCAAAGGGATTTTGTCACTTTCACATTATTCATACTAAATTTATTGAGTATCTTCACCACATACTTATGTTGTGATAACCAAGATTACCAGATTTCTTATTTCTATGTATTTCTATGCCCAATATTTATTTTTGCTACTCCGAGATCCTTCATAACAAATATCCTAATAAACTAAGCCAACCTATTGACCTCAACTATAATGTTCCCCAAATTTACAAAATAATTTTTTTTTGTTAGGTACATTAGAACTCTTTTCCTCTTCGAACAACTTATTCTGAAAGAAATAAACTCAATATATGTAGGTAGCTTCGTCATCACTATTGAATTTTTCAAGGTTTATTGATACAACCATAATATCATATAGAAATGACTTTACCTCTCAATTATTCCATACTACACAACAATCACATATATAACAGTTAAGGGATAGCTTCACTATACCCTANGATTTTCCATAAATGGCAATAATTTTCCAAATAAGAATTTGACAAAAACAAAAATATTTCCTAAGTGCATACATAATTTAATGATTAATTATTTTTTTGGATATTTCATCGTCTTCCCCTTCAATAGAACACTGCCCTCAGTGTTCATTCCTTTCTCGGAATACGGTTGGATAATATTTCTGCAAATCTTCCTCCAATTGTCAAGTGGCCTCCTCAAGACTAAAGTGCTTCCATTGCACTTTTACGTGGGCAATGACTCTGTTCCATAGTACTTTTTATTTCATGTCCATAATGAGTAAAGGTTTCGCTTGGAACTCGCCTTCTGGTTCTACCTGCACCATTTTCCAATCA
Organism: Picea glauca; assembly: GCA_000966675.3. NCBI lineage: Eukaryota > Viridiplantae > Streptophyta > Pinopsida > Pinales > Pinaceae > Picea > Picea glauca. The sequence goes on along the minus strand of JZKD02S1784926.1, from coordinate 100,257 downwards.
ATGCTATGAGTAGGATCATGAATATACATTTTTAACAAAGAAACATGAAATACATTATGAACTTTTAAATTTGCAGGTAGTGCAAGTTGATATGCCACGGGTCCAATTCGAGCTAAGATATTGAAGGGGCCACAAAATCTAGGTGCCAACTTTGAACAGTTTCCTAGCTTTAATGAAATTCTTCTTGCTTTGACTTTTAAATACACGTGGTCTCCAACTTGAAATTCCTGGTGTCTTCTTTTCATATCTGCGTAGCTTTTATGTGTGTCATGTGCCTCTTTTAAATTCTACAATACATTCCTTACCGTTTTCTCCATTTCCTAAATCATTTCTGGTCCAATCATGAGTCTGTCAACTGGGTTATCCCAGCTAATCGAGGTTGTACACTTTATATCATATAGTACTTCGAAGGGGCTCATCTTAGCCGATGTTTGATAACCATTATTGTACGCAAATTCAACTAAGTGTAGGTATTCATCCCACTTAGTTGGTTTCTTACTTACATACATTCGTAACATATCTTCCACAATCTAGTTTGCTCGTTCAATTTGCCCATCTATTTGTGGATGGTAGCTTGTGTTGAAATTCAAGTTAATATTTTACCCTGCAAACAATTATTTCCAAAACGTTGATGTAAATTTGAAATCTCTATCTGAAATCACCATTTTAGGAATACCATGCAATCTAAAAATTTCCTTCATAAATATTTCAACGATGTTAATAGCTTTATAAGTAGATTTCACAGGAATAAAATGTGCAGATTTGCTAAGTTTATCAATCAATACCATAATCAAATGATTATGCTTTTGATTTTAGGCAAACCTGTGATAAAGTCTAGTGAGATAGTTTCTCACTTCCATTCTGGTATAGGTAGAGGTTGCAATGGGATGAATGGGTGCTAGTGTTCAGCCTTCACCTGTTGACAATCTAGGCACTTAGATAAGTATTTTTCTGTCTCAACTTTCATGTTAGGCCAATAAAACAACTTCCTCAACGTTGTTACCATTTTATAGTTTCCCGGATGACGAGAATATGGCTTCTTGTGTACTTCATCCAAAATTGTTTACTTTAATTTATTAGCATATGGTATGTACAACCTATTTTTGAATCTTAGTAGTCCATTTCTGTCAAAACTCAGATTTGTTCTATCTAAATTTTTTGCATTACTTTGTAAATATGCCACTATTTTGATGTATTTTTCATCATTACCACTTGGAGATTTTATCCTTTATTCAATGTCGCTTTCTGCCCTACTAATACTTATTTCAAACAACCCATGAGTTCTTATACATAAGGGATATACCAATTTTTTTTCCTTACCATTGATGTGTCTTACTTCAAAATCGAATTCACTCAAGAAGGCCAATGATATTGCTTTCCTTGCATTAATATATGGTTGACTGAATAAGATTTTCACACCACTATTATCAGTTAGCAACATAAATTTTCTGCCCATTATATACTGTTGCCACATTTTTAATGCATGAATTACAGTTGCTAATTCCAAGTCATGTGTGACGTAATTTCGTTCATGTTCTTTTCGTTTCCATGACTCGTAACAAATAACATGCTCTTCTTGAGTTAGGACACCTTCCAAACCTTCTTTGCTCGCATCTACGCAGACTGTACAATCTTTATCAGGGTCTTCTACCCTTAAAATAGGTGCAGTTGTTAGCAATTATTTTAANGATTTTCCATAAATGGCAATAATTTTCCAAATAAGAATTTGACAAAAACAAAAATATTTCCTAAGTGCATACATAATTTAATGATTAATTATTTTTTTGGATATTTCATCGTCTTCCCCTTCAATAGAACACTGCCCTCAGTGTTCATTCCTTTCTCGGAATACGGTTGGATAATATTTCTGCAAATCTTCCTCCAATTGTCAAGTGGCCTCCTCAAGACTAAAGTGCTTCCATTGCACTTTTACGTGGGCAATGACTCTGTTCCATAGTACTTTTTATTTCATGTCCATAATGAGTAAAGGTTTCGCTTGGAACTCGCCTTCTGGTTCTACCTGCACCATTTTCCAATCAATGCTATGAGTAGGATCATGAATATACATTTTTAACAAAGAAACATGAAATACATTATGAACTTTTAAATTTGCAGGTAGTGCAAGTTGATATGCCACGGGTCCAATTCGAGCTAAGATATTGAAGGGGCCACAAAATCTAGGTGCCAACTTTGAACAGTTTCCTAGCTTTAATGAAATTCTTCTTTCTTTGACTTTTAAATACACGTGGTCTCCAACTTGAAATTCCTGGTGTCTTCTTTTCATATCTGCGTAGCTTTTATGTCTGTCATGTGCCTCTTTTAAATTCTACAATACATTCCTTACTGTTTTCTCCATTTCCTAAATCATTTCTGGTCCAATCATGAGTCTGTCAACTGGGTTATCCCAGCTAATCGAGGTTGTACACTTTATATCATATAGTACTTTGAAGGGGCTCATCTTATCCGATGTTTGATAACCATTATTGTACGCAAATTCAACTAAGTGTAGGTATTCCTCCCACTTAGTTGGTTTCGTACTTACATACATTCGTAACATATCTTCCACAATCTAGTTCGCTCGTTCAATTTGCCCATCTATTTGTGGATGGTAGCTTGTGTTGAAATTCAAGTTAATATTTTACCCTGCAAACAATTATTTCCAAAACGTTGATGTAAATTTGAAATCTCTATCTGAAATCACCATTTTAGGAATACCATGCAATCTAAAAATTTCCTTCATAAATATTTCAACGATGTTAATAGCTTTATAAGTAGATTTCACAGGAATAAAATGTGCAGATTTGCTAAGTTTATCAATCAATACCATAATCAAATGATTATGCTTTTGATTTTAGGCAAACCTGTGATAAAGTCTAGTGAGATAGTTTCTCACTTCCATTCTGGTATAGGTAGAGGTTGTAATGGGACGAATGGGTGCTAGTGTTCAGCCTTCACCTGTTGACAATCTAGGCACTTAGATAAGTATTTTTCCGTCTCAACTTTCATGTTAGGCCAATAAAACAACTTCCTCAACGTTGTTACCATTTTATAGTTTCCTGGATGACGAGAATATGGCTTCTTGTGTACTTCATCCAAAATTGTTTACTTTAATTTAGTAGCATATGGTATGTACAGCCTATTTTTGAATCTTAGTAGTCCATTTCTGTCAAAACTCATATTTGTTCTATCTAAATTTTTTGCATTACTTTGTAAATATGCCACTATTTTGATGTATTTTTCATCAATACCACTTGGAGATTTTATCCTTTATTCAATGTCTCTTTCTGCCCTACTAATACTTATTTCAAACAACCCATGAGTTCTTATACATAAGGGATATACCAATTTTTTTTCCTTACCATTGATGTGTCTTACTTCAAAATCGAATTCACTCAAGAAGGCCAATGATATTTCTTTCCTTGCATTAATATCTGGTTGACTGAACAAGATTTTCACACCACTATTATTAGTTAGCAACATAAATTTTCTGCCCATTATATACTGTTGCCACATTTTTAACGCATGAATTACAGTTGCTAATTCCAAGTCATGTGTGACGTAATTTCGTTCATGTTCTTTTCGTTTCCATGACTCGTAACAAATAACATGCCCTTCTTGAGTTAGGACACCTTCCAAACCTTCTTTGCTCGCATCTACGCATACTGTACAATCTTTATCAGGGTCTTCTACCCTTAAAATAGGTGCAATTGTTAGCAATTATTTTAACTTATTAAAACTTTCCTAACATTTATGCGACCAAATAAACTTGGTCCCCTTTTTTCTGTAGGGATGTGATTGGGTACACAATCTGAGAGAATCACTCGATAAATATGTGGTAGTAACTGATAATTCCCATGAATGACCGGATGTCCACCACATCCTTAGGAATAGGCCATTCCATGATGGCTCTTATCTTCTCTGGGTCGATTGCAATACCTTCTTTAGATATTACATTTCCTAAGTATTGTATTCTCTTTTGGTAGAAGTCACATTTGTCAAATTTTTCATACAAATTATGTTTTCTTAGGGTTTGTAACACTATCTTTATATGTTCTTCGTGTTCTTCTTCCATTTTCGAATACACTAAAATGTCGTCTATAAACACAAAACCAAACTTATCCAAATACTGAATGAATATGCTATTCATTAAATACAAATGTTGTTGGTGTGTTAGTAAGACCAAATGGAATAACAAAAAACTTATAATGTCCATATCTCGTTCTAAACGTTGTTTTACTTATGTCTTCATCCTTTATTCTGACATGGTGATAACAAGATCTTAAATATAACTTAGGAAAAATATTTGCCCATCCTACTTGGTCAAACAAATCATTGATTCTTGGTAGGGGATACTTGTTCTTAATAATGATTTTTTTTTACTGTGGATAATCAATACATAATCTTAAAGTCCCATCCTTCTTTCTAACAAAAAGGACTGGTTCTCCCCAAGGTGGGACACTTGGTTTGATGTATTNTGCAGGTAGTGCAAGTTGATATGCCACGGGTCCAATTCGAGCTAAGATATTGAAGGGGCCACAAAATCTAGGTGCCAACTTTGAACAGTTTCCTAGCTTTAATGAAATTCTTCTTTCTTTGACTTTTAAATACACGTGGTCTCCAACTTGAAATTCCTGGTGTCTTCTTTTCATATCTGCGTAGCTTTTATGTCTGTCATGTGCCTCTTTTAAATTCTACAATACATTCCTTACTGTTTTCTCCATTTCCTAAATCATTTCTGGTCCAATCATGAGTCTGTCAACTGGGTTATCCCAGCTAATCGAGGTTGTACACTTTATATCATATAGTACTTTGAAGGGGCTCATCTTATCCGATGTTTGATAACCATTATTGTACGCAAATTCAACTAAGTGTAGGTATTCCTCCCACTTAGTTGGTTTCGTACTTACATACATTCGTAACATATCTTCCACAATCTAGTTCGCTCGTTCAATTTGCCCATCTATTTGTGGATGGTAGCTTGTGTTGAAATTCAAGTTAATATTTTACCCTGCAAACAATTATTTCCAAAACGTTGATGTAAATTTGAAATCTCTATCTGAAATCACCATTTTAGGAATACCATGCAATCTAAAAATTTCCTTCATAAATATTTCAACGATGTTAATAGCTTTATAAGTAGATTTCACAGGAATAAAATGTGCAGATTTGCTAAGTTTATCAATCAATACCATAATCAAATGATTATGCTTTTGATTTTAGGCAAACCTGTGATAAAGTCTAGTGAGATAGTTTCTCACTTCCATTCTGGTATAGGTAGAGGTTGTAATAGGACGAATGGGTGCTAGTTTTCAGCCTTCACCTGTTGACAATCTAGGCACTTAGATAAGTATTTTTTTGTCTCAACTTTCATGTTAGACCAATAAAACAACTTCCTCAACGTTGTTACCATTTTATAGTTTCCCGGATGACGAGAATATGGCTTCTTTTGTACTTCATCCAAAATTGTTTACTTTAATTTAGTAGCATATGGTATGTACAACCTATTTTTGAATCTTAGTAGTCCATTTCTGTCAAAACTCAGATTTGTTCTATCTAAATTTTTTGCACTACTTTGTAAATATGCCACTGTTTTGATGTATTTTTCATCATTACCACTTGGATATTTTATCCTTTATTCAATGTCGCTTTCTGCCCTACTAATACTTATTTCAAACAACCCATGAGTTCTTATACATAAGGCATATACCAATTTTTTTTCCTTACCATTGATGTGTCTTACTTCAAAATCGAATTCACTCAAGAAGGCCAACGATATTGCTTTCCTTGCGTTAATATCTGGTTGACTGAATAAGATTTTCACACCACTATTATCAGTTAGCAACATAAATTTTCTGCCCATTATATAGTGTTGCCACATTTTTAACGCATGAATTACAGTTGCTAATTCCAAGTCATGTGTGACGTAATTTCGTTCATGTTCTTTTCGTTTCCATGACTCATAACAGATAACATGCCCTTCTTGAGTTAGGACACCTTCCAAACCTTCTTTGCTCGCATCTACGCAGACTGTACAATCTTTATCAGGGTCTTCTACCCTTAAAATAGGTGCAGTTGTTAGCAATTATTTTAACTTATTAAAACTTTCCTAACATTTCTGCGACCAAATAAACTTGGTCCCCTTTTTTCTGTAGGGATGTGATTGGGTACACAATCTGAGAGAATCACTCAATAAATATGTGGTAGTAACTGATAATTCCCATGAATGACCGGATGTCCACCACATCCTTAGGAATAGGCCATTCCATGATGGCTCTTATCTTCTCTGGGTCGATTGCAATACCTTCTTTAGATATTACATTTCCTAAGTATTGTATTCTCTTTTGGAAGAAGTCACATTTGTCAAATTTTTCGTACAAATTATGTTTTCTTAGGGTTTGTAACACTATCTTTATATGTTCTTTGTGTTCTTCTTCCATTTTCGAATACACTAGAATGTCGTCTATAAACACAAAACCAAACTTATCCAAATACTTACTGAATATGCTATTCATTAAATACAAATGTTGTTGGTGTGTTAGTAAGACCAAATGGAATAACAAAAAACTTATAATGTCCATATCTCGTTCTAAACGTTGTTTTACTTATGTCTTNTAGGACACCTTCCAAACCTTCTTTGCTCGCATCTACGCAGACTGTACAATCTTTATCAGGGTCTTCTACCCTTAAAATAGGTGCAGTTGTTAGCAATTATTTTAACTTATTAAAAATTTCCTAACATTTCTGCGACCAAATAAACTTGGTCCCCTTTTTTCTGTAGGGATGTGATTGGGTACAGAATCTGAGAGAATCACTCGAAAAATATGTGGTAGTAACTGATAATTCCCATGAATGACTGGATGTCCACCACATCCTTAGGAATAGGCCATTCCATGATGGCTCTTATCTTCTCCGGGTCGATTGCAATACCTTCTTTAGATATTACATTTCCTAAGTATTGTATTCTCTTTTGGTAGAAGTCACATTTGTCAAATTTTTCATACAAATTATGTTTTCTTAGGGTTTGTAACACTATCTTTATATGTTCTTCATGTTCTTCTTCCATTTTCGAATACACTAGAATGTCGTCTACAAACACAAAACCAAACTTATCCAAATACTGACTGAATATGCTATTCATTAAATACAAATGTTGTTGGTGTGTTAGTAAGACCAAATGGAATAACAAAAAACTTATAATGTCCATATCTCGTTGTTTTACTTATGTCTTCATCCTTTATTCTGACATGGTGATAACAAGATCTTAAATATAACTTAGGAAAAATCTTTGCCCATCCTACTTGGTCAAACAAATCATTGATTCTTGGTAGGGGATACTTGTTTTTAATAATGATTTTTTTTTACTGTGGATAATCAATACATAATCTTAAAGTCCCATCCTTCTTTCTAACAAAAAGGACTGGTTCTCCCCAAGGTGGGACACTTGGTTTGATGTATTCCTTGTCCAATAGTTCTTATAGATGAATTTTTAATTCTGTAAATTTGGGTACACTCATCCTATAGGGTGCCTTAGATATCGGAGCTAATCGAGGCAACAGATCAATAGAGAAATCTATCTCTCTTCTTGGGGGAAGTTATGGTATTTCGTCCACAAATAAATCTATAAATTCATGTAAGATGGTAAATTCTTCCATGATGGGTTTATCCTCCATTTCTAACAGTTTTTTCACTTGAATAGCATAAATCTTACAACCCTTATTCATGCATTTCTTAAACTGCATGGCTAAAATCTGCCTAACTGAGACTGGTTTTCTTATGCCTTGAACTTTCCTAACTATGTTTTTTTTGTCTCTNTGTTGGTGTGTTAGTAAGACCAAATGGAATAACAAAAAACTTATAATGTCCATATCTCGTTCTAAACGTTGTTTTACTTATGTCTTCATCCTTTATTCTGACATGGTGATAACAATATCTTAAATATAACTTAGGAAAAATCTTTGCCCATCCTACTTGGTCAAACAAATCATTGATTCTTGGTAGGGGATACTTGTTCTTAATAATGAATTTTTTTTACTGTCGATAATCAATACATAATCTTAAAGTCCCATCCTTCTTTCTAACAAAAAGGACTGGTTCTCCCCAAGGTGGGACACTTGGTTTGATGTATTCCTTGTCCAATAGTTCTTATAGATGAATTTTTAATTCTGTAAATTTGGGTACACTCATCCTATAGGGTGCCTTAGATATTGGAGCTAATCGAGGAAACAGATCAATAGAGAAATCTATCTCTCTTCTTGGGGGAAGTTATGGTATTTCGTCCACAAATAAATCTATAAATTCATGTAAGACGGTAAATTCTTCCATGATGGGTTTATCCTCCATTTCTAACACTTTTTTCACTTGAATAGCATAAATCTTACAACCCTTATTCATGCATTTCTTAAACTGCATGGCTAAAATCTCCCTAACTGAGACTGGTTTTCTTATGCCTTGAACTGTCCTAACTATGTTTTTTTGTCTCTATAAATAAACAATTTTTCATAACAATCCAAAATTACTTCATGTTTCTCTAACTATTCCATTCCAATAATTATATCATACGAGCCTAATGGTAGAATATTCAGATTTAAATTTGTATTTTGGCCATCTAAATTGAGTTCACAATCGAAAATGAAATGTGTTACTTTCTTTTTTATCCCTGTTTCTAGCTACAATAACTAGGATTTAGTGTGATTTACTTTCTTAATCTTGTTTGAATCAACTACACCAGAAGTAATATAACTCAGAGTATCTCCTTGGTCAATTCAAATAGAAATACGATTATTATTAACTTTACCTTCAACTTCCACTATAGTGGATTGATGATCAGCTTGTCGACCATCCACAACTGCATTAACTATGTGTACGCTCTTGCCCACATCTCCTACCATAGAGGCCACTTCCAGATTATGAACTGTGGTCCTTTTTGTTGAAGTTAAACGTGGATAGTTCCTCATTAAATGAGGTTCTCCACATTCCCAGGACTTTAATGGTTACATGGGGCTGTTGCCAAATTTCCTGGTTCCCAGATTAATTGGTCTACCACCCCCTTGGTTGTTCTGGTTATTTGAATAAAAATATTTCCTTTGGAAATTCTTTGTCACATTCCGAAAAGGGGCTAGTTGGAAGCCTTTATTTTGTTGATTCATTCTGTCATGTTTCTTATCTTTCCAATCCTTGGGAAGTTCAGACCCATGTTTGTACTGGTCATAACACATCCAGTCCTTTCTAAAAACTTTGCTTAAGGTTTTGGGGTTGTCAAATTCAATTATGTCCTTATAAAGATTTGGTAAGTAGCTTAGGAACCGCTAGATCTTTAATTTGTCTTCCCTGATGTATGATACAAATCTTAATAATTCAAGAAATTTGTTTATCAGGTTGTCCATGGTCATTTGGTCGAGTCTTAGCTCATAAAATTCTTTGGTATTTCTCTGATGATAAATTTCTGATAAATACTGTTTCTTGAAGTATTTATTGAAGTTCAACCATTCCATCTATTTTTATTTTAATCCCTTGGCCATCTTGAGTTCCTTCCACCATATAATCGCCTTTCCTTTCAGGTTATAAATGACCATTCTCACCTTCATGTTACTAGAATAATTATAAATCTGGAAATAGTTTTTTATGTCATGTAACCATGCTTCAGCCTCCTCCCCTATCTTGGATTCTCCATCAAAGGTGTATGGTTTGATTTTCTTAAATTCACCCTCCAGGTGGTCCACCTGTTTCCTTTTCCTTCCTCTCGTTGTTTTATTTTCTGTTGTTGGTGCGCCTTCGGAAGAACTATTCTCATTTTCTTCTTCAAGACCAAATTTTTTGGAGGCTCTTTTGCTGACCTCTTCTTCCTTGTCATTGTCTTTTGGGATATTCATTGTTACTATGCTATGCAACAGTACTTCATTTATTTCTTACTGGTCTTTGTGTGCTTTTTTCAGTTTCTCATTATCTTCCTTGAAAGCTTGCAGTTCCACGATAAGGTTCCTCATTGTTTCTAGAACCTGGGTGCCTGAACTTCCTTTATTTTTATGCCTAGGATCTCTAGGAGTTCCTTTATTGGGGTTCTCCTCAGGTATGATCTCTTCTTCATTCTGTGTTGCCATGATCACAACAGAACAAAAATTTTATGTTTGTAAAAGTAAGCATTTTTGTTCGTTTTTCCTTAAACATAATAGAATGTGCTATGCAAAATTTTTGGCCCTGTTTTGAGGTCCAAGTGTTGTAACCTTTACTCTGATACCATATGTAATGTTCCCCAAATTTACCAAATATTTTTTTTTTAGGGACATTAGATCTATTTTCCTCTTCGAACAACTTATTTCGAAAGACATAAACTTAATATATATGTAGGTAGCTTTGTAATCAATATTGACTTTTGCAAGGTTTTACTTTTACGATTTTATTGAGACAACCATAGTATCATATAGAAATGACTTTACCTCTGAATTATTCCATACTACACAACAATCTCATATATAACAGTTAAGGGATAGATTCACTATACCTTAGTCCTCTAGTTAATAACATTCATATTCATTAGTGAAAGTGTAAAGGGTTATCGATTAAATTATTAAAACCCCAACTTATATTACCACCATATCTATGCATAAACATTACTTATACCATATAGGGGTCCTATACGAATATCTGATTCAAAGCATATGCATACCCTTTATTGAATACATCAAAGACTTTAATATAATAGTGGCTTTACTNTTTTTCCTTAAACAAAATAGAATGTGCTACGCAAAATTTTTGGCCCTGTTTTGAGGTCCAAGTGATGTAACCTTTACTCTGATACCATATGTAATGTTCCCCAAATTTACCAAATTTTTTTTTTTAGGGACATTAGATCTCTTTTCCTCTTCGAACAACTTATTTCGAAAGACATAAACTTAATATATATGTAGGTAGCTTTGTAATCAATATTGACTTTTGCAAGGTTTTACTTTTACGATTTTATTGAGACAACCATAGTATCATATAGAAATGACTTTACCTCTGAATTATTCCATACTACACAACAATCTCATATATAACAGTTAAGGGATAGATTCACTATACCTTAGTCCTCTAGTTAATAACATTCATATTCATTAGTGAAAGTGTAAAGGGTTATCGATTAAATTATTAAAACCCCAACTTATATTACCACCATATCTATGCATAAACATTACTTATACCATATAGGGGTCCTATACGAATATCTGATTCAAAGCATATGCATACCCTTTATTGAATACATCAAAGACTTTAATATAATAGTGGCTTTACTTATTAATTATCTAAGTAATAAAGCTTCATTGTAAAGTTTTTATGGTTAAAACTACGACCACTATAACCATGGGACTAATAATACGGTTAACAGTTAGCATGGTTATGAAGAGAAATGATACCAGTTACTCATCCTGAGCTTGATAACACAATTGAAACAGAAGGTAAGATCCTTGACTAGATGAGAGATGGTGTGACTAGAGCGTATAGTCGTAACCCTAACTTAGTTGGCCTCACACTTTGTAGTAACTCAGTATGAAGTCAAATAAAGGGATGTCAGTCACTAATTAAAATATTTGTTTAAAACATTAATGGCTACCTGCAAAAATACCTCCTCGGAGTTGTCGCTCAGCCACCCTGTCTAATACAAACCTTTCCACCTGCATCATTTTCACATGTCACTATACTATTTTCATAGATGGCACCAAAAATTATCTGGTGAAGCCAAGGTAGGTCATTGTAACACTTCACTCCAGAGATGTTGAGGGTTTTTCTCTGTGTGTTATTCATTCCTCTTTTATCGGTTAGCAACAATGGAAGTCCCTTCCTGAAAATGATAGAAGAGACTTTAGGCGGTCTAGTGTTCCTACTGCACTCAAAAAGGTAATTTCTCACATCCCATGCATCACATTGGCACTGTAACAAGTTACTGATTCTACATACATTTACATATCACTATGTTAATGCCCTTTTATTCTAAGCAAAGTTGTAATATTAAGTCATTTCTGAGTCTTTAAGGGTTTTCATTTATCTTTAAGGAATTATTCATAATTCTTCGACCTCGTTCTGTGAGAGGTATCATGCCTCCACAACTTGTAACTCCGTTATGTAATGTATGGTGGTACTAACAAGATGACGCAGGCATCTACGAGTATACCATTTCTTGTGTAATTATTTTCATGCACTGTGACTTGGTTATTATCTTGTTTGTGTCCTGGGCACAGGTTGGAGGATAGAACCCCACACATTACGTGTTACCTGTTACTTTCTCCAAACTGGTCATTGGGTAAGCCTTTGTTGTCTGTAATAAAATACTATTGATATAATGTTGTAAAGGTAAAAAATCCTCGGTTAAGAGTCGTGTAAAAATATCTATGTATATTGTGCATACCTATCCATGCACTAATGACCCTCTGTCGAAGAAGTCTATGTTTACTCTTAGTTTAAAAATAAAGTTGACTGGGTTCTGAATACCTCCATTCGTAAAACTATTGAGGGTCTTTTTGGAAATGCCGTGACCTCGATATTATCCTTATCACTTATACTTGCATTTTTATTAAATTTGTTCACGACATGCCGCTCGCCCGAGAACCCCTTGGTTAAAATATTTCTTTGTGTTCCTACAGTCTCTCCTAGGTACTCTCATGGTATTCACTGTAGGCATAAGTTGTATATTTAATATTCCTGTTTATTATGTGATGAGTCTTCTGGTTCATAAAGAGGCAAGTTGGAAATGAGTCCCCAAAACTATCGGCTCCTGAAAAAAATTACACATCCAAAACTTACTGTGAATTATTTTGCCCTTGAATTATATGATGTAAAGTCATAAACCATTTCCTGTGGGTGCGGTAAGGTTTTCTTGCTACTGTGTAAAGTTTAGTGACTGGTTCATTACTCTTAATGTATTCACATTGCTCATATTTGTAAAGGAATTTTTACAGTCATAAGACTTCCACTGTGTGTAAAAGTTTTCGAATTTAAACTTATTTAAAATATTTACTCTAAGTTCTATGTTCTAGAATTTTGTGTTTGAGCTTGTCTATTTGCACTTCTTCCACGTAAAGAAAATAGTAATTGAAGTATCCAATTGGGTAATAAAGGCCTCTGTGGGACATGCACTATACTCTGTGCACTTTATTATTCTGGTTATGAAATGTAATAAATGTTTAGCAGTGTTCTATTTCCTTTTTCACATTCTGGAGCATTCAATTAATTCTTTCGATTACAAAACTAATGATGGGACCCATGTTTCCTTGCGAGGGTACCCATCAGTCATTCCTGGGTCCATTCCTCCCCTTCTTACTATGGACAGATTATTTCAGCAATGCCGATGGGAAATGCACCCATGCCAATTACAAGCTATGTATTATTCGTATGCTAAGTCTTCAATATTTAATNTCCTCTTTCACTACAGTCCTCTTCAGATCAGAAATCCCTTTGCCTCACACTCCAAACAATGTTCATAACAGTAAGTGATATCCTTTCTCCAACATACTAAGCAGCATCGTGCCTCTCCCCATATGTTCTATATCATGAGAATCTTGTACCTAGGTCTTTTTCCCCCTTTGGAAATTTTCGCAGCTTTATAAATCCATGATTTTTAGGGGTTGCTAGTGGCCAAATTCTTCATTTTCCACTTGTAAAATTCATCCCTGAGGTAACTCAATTCTGTTCCCCACTCATGGAATCGTGGTCAACTGTTTTCAACCTGGCTATTCCATTTGTCCTTCAACAATTAATATATAAAAAGATTTGTCTTTTGCATGTGTCATATTCAAAGAGTTGGTTGGGAAAGTCAAATCTTTGCCCAACATTCATAAATAATTAATTACAAATAAACAAATTCCAAATTCGGATTTTCCATAATTTGAAACAATTTTCTAAATACGAATTTGCCAAAAACAAAAATATTTCCTAAGTGCATACAAAATTTAATGATTAATTATTTTTGGGGATATTACAACCATGCTTGTGCTTGTAACAAGCATACCATATAACACCAAGATAATGAATATAGANTTTTGTTTTCAGAACTCCCGTCCTTTTCTTCCAGAATCTGAACCCTTAGGTGGCTACCTTTTCCTCCTGCCATACAACCCTTGCACATACCAGAGGACTGAGATAACTCTTTTCTTGATCGGTATAACAAAGCCTTGAGTTGGCGGTTCTCTGCTCTTCTCGGCGTGGGGAGCCACAGGACAGTTAATCTCTCGGGTTCTCTTCGAGCTTGGGTGAACAGTCTTTGGGTCGGACAGGATCTTTCTCTGTGACGGTGAATGATGGCAACACCTCTCCACAATTTTTCTTTGCCTCTTCCAGCAATAACTCGCACTGGATTTCACTATTGTTCTTGGGGAAAACACATAGATCCTCTGTCGTGCCTTGACTGTTCGTGGCTAGGGATTTAACCCACCTTTTTCACTCATCAATCTACCAGAGCATAACCCTTGGATCTCTCTCTACTAAAAAATGAATGACGGACTGGCGGTTAGGGTTTTACTCCTCGTCCTTCCACAGATCAAACACCAGCCTTCGCTCTGATACCATTTTTTGGGCAGTTGAAGAAAAACAGAGCATAAAACTGAGAATTATTATTCAAGGGCGAATTACAATAGCCAATCTCGACATACAATTCTCTTCTCGCACACTTTGCTCACTACACAACTTTCTCTCATACTCTTTACACATTGCACTCACACTTCTATTGGTATGCTCTTATATATAAAATTTATCACTCACTTACACAGACTGATCATGAATAGATCACATAGTAACAAGAACAATTCATAAATAGATTGCATGCTTGCACATTAACATAGTTGCTTGCATGTGCATGTGACCACATGAGGAAATTCATTGGCATGTTTCCAACAAGTATATTTCTATTGGTGCAAGTGTGTGTGGACAACAAAAACTGGTGGGTTGAGGAAAGAGGTGAAGAGATATAACGTTGTAATGTTGTTGATTTGGAATTTCACACAGTTATACCTCTCTTCTGCGTCTATGCTTCGTTTCTGTTAGGGTTTGTAAAGCTCAGCCTACTGGGACCCGTGGTTTAATGTTCTCGCGTCTTCTGCGACTGCACAGTTTCGAGTGCTTATGGACTGTTTCTCCGTCGAAGTATTTCGAGGGTTGGCCAAGTCGTCTATCGTTCCACCGAAGATAAAATTCTGGATTCTGTGCATAGGCCGGTCGGAAGAACGAGAAAATGAGATTTGTGGGGCGTTATTTCCTGTGATCCCAAGCTCGTATCCCGCGGTGGAGAGCCCGGTCTCATTATCAGCAGTAGCGATCTTGACGATGTTGTCTCTGTGGACAAGCCCAGCATGACGATGACTCTCGACAGCCGTGTAACCACAAAGAAACACTTCATAAGCACTCGAAATGTGCAGTCGGTAAAACTGCGAGGACATTCAACCACGGTACCCAGCAGGCTGTAGTTCACAAACCCTACCAAAAACGAACCATAGATTCACGAGACCGGAATAGCTGTGCCAAATTCCGAGTAACAGCATCACAACAATAAACTATACGACAGTAGTGCGCACANATAGGCCGGTCGGAAGAACGAGAAAATGAGATTTGTGGGGCGTTATTTCCTGTGATCCCAAGCTCGTATCCCGCGGTGGAGAGCCCGGTCTCATTATCAGCAGTAGCGATCTTGATGATGTTGTCTCTGTGGACAAGCCCAGCATGACGATGACTCTCGACAGCCGTGTAACCACAAAGAAACACTTCATAAGCACTCGAAATGTGCAGTCGGTAAAACTGCGAGGACATTCAACCACGGTACCCAGCAGGCTGTAGTTCACAAACCCTACCAAAAACGAACCATAGATTCACGAGACCGGAATAGCTGTGCCAAATTCCGAGTAACAGCATCACAACAATAAACTATACGACAGTAGTGCGCACAACGGATTGTGTTAACAACACGAATACAGTGGGAAGGGTTTCCATATATGATGGAAGTGATCAACTCTGAACCTTGGGAAGGGTTTCGTCTAGTTGCGTTGCGTGTGTCAGTAATTCTCCCATACTGCTTGTAATGGAAGATGAAAAGCTCGAACAAACGTTAAATCAGTTTGCGTGATGTTTCTGTGTCTTTTAAACAGTAAATCAAACCTAACTTGGCAAAAGGAAGGCCAACATATAAGAATCTGTTCGTGCTCGTTCAGCATTTTGCGTGAAATATTTCTTTTCATGTTTAAACAGTAAATCAAAGCTAACAGTAAATCAGAAAGGGAAAACAGACGCCAACATAAATGAATCGGCTTTTGCTTGTAAAACACTTTGCGTGAAATATTTCCTTTCATTTTTAAAACAGAAATATTTCTTCTCATTTTAAAACAGTAAATCATACCTAACTTCGGAAAGCAAGCCCAAGATATATGCATCTGTTTGTGGTCATAAAGCACTTTGCGTGAAGTATTTGGTTGCATTTTTAAACAGTGAATCAAATCTAACTTTCTTACCTGCACACATGGGTGGTTAACCGAAACACATGTTTGGTAAAATACTTATCCGTGACTATAAATATGAACCCAGAACTCTTTCAGAATCAATTGAGCTGAATCGAGAACTCTTTCAGAATCATTAATTATATATATATAATTAATTAATTAACCCAGAACTCTTTCAGAATCATTAATTATATATATATATATATATTCAATTGAGCTGAATCGAGACAGAGTACTCGATGATCGAAACTCACAACCAATTAGTTACAAGTAAAAAA
>JZKD02S1784926.1:45291-57604 GCA_000966675.3 Picea glauca | reverse complement strand
TGAGTTTCTTTTGGATAACGAAGGCTTTTTTTTGACTCAAATATCACATCACATAAAACCAGACTCTGTTCTTTCATTTGGGCCTCAATCGAATATCTAAGTTGTCTTACATTTCCATGACCAGGAACATTAGAATGTAGGAACCCTGAAGCTCAAATATTTGATGATATAGATAAATGGCAATAAGTATTTAAAAACAACGCTGGAGGATGACAACATGATCTTCTGTAGATTTTGGGTTATTTTGTTTTAATGACAAATGTGACACACCCACTACGACAACTAAGATTTTCTTTTTTTTTTTGTCTTTTAGAGAACCAACTCTGGGAGAGATAAATCATTTTCTTCAGGGAACCAACCCTAGGAAGCACCAAATCTCTTGTCTTTAGGTAACCAACCCTCAAAAGCACCAACTCCCTTGTTTTTAGGGAACCAAACCTAGAAAGCACCAAATCCTTTGTCTTTAGGGAACCAACCCTAGGAAGCACCAATTCCCTTGTATTTAGGGCACCAACCCTAGGCAACACCAAATCCCTTTCCTTTAGCGCACCAACCCCATGAAGCACCAACTTTCTTAAATTACACTTTACTTAGTAAAGGATATGAATCCCTCTGCGCTCCTCCCTTCCACCCTCACTTCATAAGAATCATCAATTCTTCTTCTGTTTTAGTCTTCTGATCTTAACTACAGAGACACTTATTCTTCACCATTATTATATCAGATGGTCATGTTTTATTTGCATGATGAATGGTTCTTGTTCACTTCGGAACTTCTGTGTTTCAGGACTCCAGTCTTTGCAGTCTTCCAACTCTTCTGGAAAAAATTATGTCAAAGTGCATATTAACACTTCTATTCTTAATATCCTTAACATGTCCATGAGCTAAAACTGTGGGCTTAGGGACATAGGAGTCTCGCTCTTCGGGTATTTTCATATTCATGACTCTGGGATTTCAGGCTACTCGAACTTTGAAGTAGTTCAATCCCTCCATAGTTTTACCTAATGAATAAGTCATAGAATGGCAGTGACCACTTGATGTCAGTTAATACCTTCATTTACGATATCCTTCCACTACGCTTGATCAATGGTCAAGAATGCTCCTGAAGTAGATCAATGGTTAGAGTTTCTTTTTGTTTCATGCTTGCTCTATCCTTCCATTGTAATTGATCGAATGGTCAAGAAATATTTCATAGGATCTTAGGTCAATGACCAAACGTTAATTCGTGACTTCGGCCTTCGGTTCTTCGGGTGGTTGCAAGTAGGAGAAACTGGATATCCCTGAAGGACATACTCCAAGAGTGACATATCTTGCTAACGTCACTCTTGATGTGGGACAATCCGAGTGGATGCCATGTGTCACTTAGATTTGTGACTTAAGAATACCTAAAATGCTAACTGGACCTTGACACTTGTCATCATTTTATTGCACCACGTTTCCTTGTCGACGTTGTTTTGCTGAAATGCACTATGATGAAGTGGGATCTTAGTGTGTGTTCTACATGTATTACTTCCTGAATTTGGAGTTTTGGCCTTCGGGTGAACTCATATGTTCTGAATCCTTTTTCACTGAAGTGGTCAATGTCGAAGTTGACCACCATTGGAACCACCTAACCTCATCCAACATTCACTATGCATTGCTCAGATATGATGGCCCTCATTCACTTAGGGACTTTGGGGATCCGACCTTCTAGTGATCTCACATGTTCTGAACCATTTTCGTCGACATGGTTAGTGCCAAATTTGACCACTATTGGACCTAGATAACCTCATGCAATGGTCACTATGCATTGCCCAGATCTGATGGCCCTCATTCACTCGGGGACTTCAAGGATCTATCCTTCAGGTAAACTTACATGTTCCTGGATTCTTTTCATCGTAGTGGTCAACACCGAAGCTGACTTCTTCTATGCAACCCTGATCTGATGGCTATCATTCACATTAAAGTGATCCTTAGATCCGACGACTTCCTTTTACTTGGAAGTTCGACTTCGACTAAAAATCCTTTATGCAAATTTTCTTCGGTTGATATTATTTGAAGTGGTCAATGTTGGGCTGAACATGCATATGTCATTTACGTGATATACGGTCCATGAATCTTAGTAGTTGATCTGATGGTCTATATTTGTCCCAAAAACTACATTAGCAGACAAGATTCCTCCTCGATTCTTTTGGAGTTTTACTATGGGGATTTCAATCCCAATAGTGTTTCTGCAATGCATTATCTCTTATGAACTTCGGGTTAATTTTATTCTTCTCCCTATTTGACATCAATGACAATATCGTATCATTGTGTCCAACATTCTCCCCCTTTTTCATTGATGGAAACCTTTTTCTCTTTGAAATTTTTTCTCTTATCAATTTCCTCCCGCTTTGAAAGCAATGATAGAGGGGATATTTCTTCGCACTCCTCCTATGGAAATTCTTACCCTGGCCATGTGCCCCTTTTATTTTGATACTATTTTTATGGTTTTTAATGAGGTTTTTGAATTACTCCCAATTTTTGTTGAATATTTTCAAAAGTTCTCCTCGGAAAAGGTTTTGTGAATATGTTTGCAATTTGTTCTTTGGTGTCTACTTAGACTATTTTAACTACTTTTTGGGTAGCCTCAGATGTTAGAGAAATGTATTAATCAAGATGTATTTGGTTTTATAATTCATTACTAGATTTTTAGAGATACTTATGGCACTAGTGTTATCACAATTAACAGTGATGGGGTTATCATATCTTATTTGTAAATCTTATAATGTTTGCTTCATCTAAAGAACTTGTGTGCAGTAGTAATGTATTCTTCCTCTGTGGTAAATAATGATGTGGATATTTTCTTCTTACTTAGCCATGCTACCAAACATTTTCCTAGAAAGAATTCTCCTCCAATCATGTTTTTCCTATGATCTATACTACCGACCCAATATGCATCAACATATGCAGTTAGAATGAAGTCTTTATCTTTTGGATACCATTATATAAGTTCTAAGGTACCTTTAAGATATATGAATATTCTCTTTACTTCTTTTAAGTGAGTTTCTTTAGGCTCATATTCGAATTTCCCCACAATTCCTACAACTTGTATGATATCAGGTCTTGTTATCGTTGAATAGAGAATACTTCCAATGATTGATCTATACATTGTTTGGTCCACTTTTGGTGAATCATCTTCTAGGATTAGTTTACACTCGGTGACCATGGGAGTACTCATAGGTCTACTCTCCTCCATTTAGAATTTCTTTAGCATTTCCTTGACATATTCAGCTTGGGAAACAAATATTCCATTTTCTCTTTGATTTACTTGTAAACCTAAGAAAAAAGATAGTTATCCCAACATAGACATTTCAAATGCTTCTTGCATTTTGGTTGCAAAGTTTATTCTTAGTGTAGTAATATTACTTCCAAATATGATTTCATCTATATATACCACCACAAAAATCATGTTTTGATCCTCAATTTTGATGTATAAGTTGATTTCAGTAGTCCCTCTCTTATATCCTTTTTTTGCAGGTACTAACCAAGCCTTGAGAATTATGCTCTAGGGGATTGTTTAAGATCATATAGGGCATTTTTCACCTTGTGCACATAGTCCTGATTTGTTGTTAACATGAATCCTTTTGGTTGCTCAACATAGACTTATTCTTCTAGTGTTCCACTAAGGAATGATGACTTGACATCCATCTGATATATTTTGAACTTTATGAAGCATGCAAATGTCGGGAACATTCCGATGGCCTCAAGTCTTGCTACTTGTGCAAAAGTCTCTTCAAAATCAATGCCTTCCACTTGGGAATATCCTTTGAAAACTAATTTGGCTTTGTTCTTTATACTTTCCTCATTTTCATTTAGTTTTTTCTTCAATATCCACTTGATTCCTATCACATTCTTGTCCTTGGGTCATGGAACTAGTTCCCAAGTCTGGTTTTTCTTTGTTTGGTCTAGTTCTTCATTCATTTCTTCTATAAAATATTTAATTTTTCTAGCTTATTTAAATGACTTTGGTTCTATTAGGGATAACATTGGTTGTTCTGATTCAAAAGTGAGTTTCCTTCTTGTTTCCACTCCTGCACTTTGATCTCCAATAATCTGGCTTTCAGGATGATTCTTTTGAATTGTTTTTGATGGAGCTCTTGGAAAGGGTGTTTCTTCATTTTTTTTTTCATTAGTATGTGGTTTAGTTTCCCATGTTTCATTATTATCATATTCTTTCTAAGATTCTACATCATCATCTTCCTGTTGAGATTTTACATCAACACCTTCTTGTTGATATTTTTTATTAATGTCGTGGGATATGCTCTTTTTTAGATCATCTATATTTACATTGGCTCTTTCCATTATCTTTAGTAGTATAAGATTATAACATTTGCATGCTTTCTTATTAGATCAATATCTTAATAATATTCCTTCATTAGATCTTGGATCAAACTTTGTTAGGTTATCTTCATCATTCTCTATGTAACATTTACTTCCAAAAGTTATAAAGTGTTTTACAGATGTTGGCCTTCCAAACCATATTTCATAAGGGGTTTTTTCATGGTTGGGTCTCAACTGAGATCTATTAAGTATGTGGAATTTTGTGTATATTGCATCTCTCTAGAATTTGTCTGGAAGCTTGGTTTCATTTAGCATGGTTCTTGCAACTTCTTGAACTATTATGTTTTTCCTTTCAACCACTCAATTCTGTTGAGGAGTCCTTTGAGCCGAAAAATGTCTTTTGATACCATGGTTTTCATTGAATTGAATGAACTCTTTAGAGGTGAATTCTCCTCCATTGTATGATCTCGTACATTTAATTTTGAGATATGTTTCATTTTCTACAAGAAATTTGTATATTTTAAACTTCTGAAAGGCTTATGATTTTTCTTTTAGAAAGAATACCCAAGTCAATCTTGTGTAATCATCAATAGTAAACATAAAATATTGTTCACCGTAAGTACATTTGAATTTTTTTGGTCCACATAGATATGTTTGAATAAGCTCTAATGGTTTTGTTTTCGAATGCTCTTTTTTTTTAACCTAACTCTTGTTTTCTTTCTTATTTGACAATTTTTACAAATAGAATATGAAGGATTAATCACTTTTGGTAGGTCCCTAATTGTTTTTTTCTCATTGTATTTGATCACACTGTAAAATATTAAATCTCCCAACCTTCTATGTCATAGCCAACTTTCATCTACTTGGCTTAAACAACATTTTTCTTCTTCATCTATATTAAGGATGTACACATTGCTAGATGTTCTTGGTGCAACTGCCACTAGCTTTCCAGTGTCCTTTTTCTAGATATCACATTTCTGAGAATCAAAAGTAAGTATCTGACTCTAACAACATGTATGACTCACACTTAGGAGATTAGGTTTGAGATTTTATACCATAAGTACATCTTCTGTTTTGGTTTTATTATTTCCTAAACTAACAATGCCTTTTCTCAGTATCTTGGCTAACATGTTATCTCCAAAAGTTACTTTTCCTTTTCCTCTCTTGTTTAACTTGAGAAATTTACTTTGATCTATAGTCATGTGTTTGGAACATCCACTTTTTATATGCCACTGATATCCTTGATTTCTTGCATATAAGGCTACATTGCAGTTTGTTTTCTTTTTCTTCGATACTTTTTTATTATTGGGAATATTTATCCTTTTATCATATTTTTAAAATCTACATTCAGTGGCTTTATGACCATAGTTGTTGAATTTGTAACATTCAACATTGTATTCTTGTAAGAGAGATAATGAATTGTAGTTTTTTTCTTTTGCATTATTCTTTATTATTTCCATATCTTTGAAAATTCCTTGGATTGAACTCTCTATAAGATTTATAGTGTATTTCTTTATGTCCAAATTTTTTGAACGAATAACAATAACCTAGGAAGATATATTGATTTATATTGGAGGGATTCCTTTTGATGATTCTCTTCTTTTTGTTAGATTTTTCATTAGTACAAGGTGCATATTTCTGTTTATTTGGGATAGTTTCAAATGGTATTGTTCTTGTTTTCTTTTCTTTTCTATTTATGGGTTTCTTAAGAATATCCGCATAAATGATTTTGTCATTTTATTGTTTTGTAGAGTGATAATTTACTAGTCCCGTCCTATCATTTGATGATCTCTGACTGCAAAGAATGTTATTCAAGATTTTTGATTTGTTTTGAAATTTAGACTTGCTATCTTCTTTATCTAGTTTCCCTTTTAGTTGAACTATTTCATTCTCTAATAACTTACACATTTGTTGTTTTTCACTGAGTTCTTTATTCAATATTTCTTCTTTTCTTTGGTCTCCTGGAGTTGAATTTTTAGCATAATAATAATTTTTTCTGACTCACTAATGCTTTTGGAAATTAGGGGCACGCATGATAAGGAGAAAGGAGTTGCATATGGTTCCTCATACAACCTGCACAACATGGCCACCATTGTTTGAATACTTAGAGGCAAGGGGGGGGGGGGGGAATCAGTATTACCCTTTTTCAATAATAAGCAATTACTTTTATATTTTGTTAATTATCAAAATAGATCAATAATGGACTTGTATGTAAAATCAATTATATAAATATAATTAATGAGAATTACAAGTTTTTTATGAAGAATAGAGAAGGACACAAATACATTTTAGAGCACCAACTCTGGGAGACATAAACCCTTTTCTTCAGGGAACCAACCCTAGGAAGCACCAAATCTCTTGTCTTTAGGGAACCAACCCTCGAAAGCACCAAATCCCTTGTTTATAGGGAACCAACCCTAGGAAGCACCAACTCCCTTGTCTTTAGGGAACCAACCATAGGAAGCACCAATTCCCCTTGTCTTTAGGGCACCAACCCTAGGCAACACCAAATCCCTTGTCTTTAGTGCACCAACCCCAGGAAGCACCAACTCCCTTAAATTACACTTTACTTAGTAAAGGATACGAATCCTTCCGCACTCCTCCCTTCGACCCTCACTTCATAAGAATAATCAGTTCTTATTCTTGGACTCTTCTTCTGTTTTGATCTTCTGATCTCGACTACATAGACACTTATTCTTCACCATTATTCCTTTCTTATATAGTCTCCCAACTAGTGTGAGATATGAAGCATTGTGTCCCTTTGTTTGGACCATCACACCTCTTCATTTATATTAACAATAATAATTTTTTTTTTATTCATTATTATTCAAACATTATCGTGAAGGATTTTCAAATTAGTGAGAGTTCTTTTCATAAATCAATCACTGATATGGATTGATTTCATTTTTAACTCGATCCCTTGCCTCTTTATTTCATTCTCAATTTTCCTTGATCATATCTAATATTTTTAATTATCTCTCTAATGCATAGCATGTATTGAGTTACTTAAGATAAATCATGACAAAGTACAAATCCTATGTGGTTTAACGTTCCTTCTTGAAATAGATAAAATTCTCATTATGTGTGTTAATTTTCGTAAATAAAATCTTCAGGACCTCTATTCCATATGACCACAGGTGGTGACCAGGCACTAATCCAATGAACTTCTTAATCACTTATCAAGATCAACGATCACGTATTAATTTCACGTTGAGATGGATGACTGTAATTACTTCGTAACTTCATCCTTTAGGACTTCAATCCTTTTCAATCATTCAACCTTATGGAGTGCATTTCTCTGAAGTGCATATATTATATCGGACGGTCATGTTTTATTTGCATGATGAATGGCTCTTGTTCACTTCGGAACTTCGTTGTTTCATGACTCCGGTCTTTGCAGTCTTCCAACTCTTCTGGAAAAAATTATGTCAAAGTGCATATCAACACTTCTATTCTTAATATCCTTAACATGTCTAGGAGCTAGGACTATGGTATTAGGCACAAAGGAGTCTCGCTCTTTGGGTATTTGCATACTTGTGACTACGGGACTTCAGGCTACTCAAACTTTGAAGTAGTTCAATCCCTCTATAGTTTTACCTACTGAATAAGTCATAGAATGGAATTGACCACTTGATGTCAGTTAACACCTTCGTTTACACTATCCTTCCACTATGCTTGATCAACGGTCAAGAATGCTCCTGAAGTAGATCAATGGTTAGAGTTACTTTTTGATTCATTCTTTCTCTATCCTTCCATCGTACTTGATCGGACAGTCAATAAATATTTCGTAGGATCTTAGATCAATGACCAAATGTTAATTCATAACTTTGGCCTTCAGTTCTTCGGGTGGTCGTTGGTAGGAGAGACTGGATATCCTTGAAGGACATACTCCAAGAGTGAAATATCTTGCTAACATCAATCTTGATGTGCGACAAGCCGAGTGGATGCCATGTGTTACTTAGATTTGTGATTTATGCATACCTAAAGTGCTAATTGAACCTTGACACTTGTCATCATTTTATTGAGCCACGTGTCCTTATTGACGTTGTTTTGTTGACATGGACTATGGTGAAAGTCAGATCTTAGTGCGTGTGCTATGTGTCTTACTTCCTGAATTTGGAGCTCTGGCCTTCGGGTGAACTCATATGTTCTAAACCCTTTTTCACTGAAGTGGTCAATGTCAAAGTTGACCACCATTGGACCCACCTAACCTCATCCAACGATCACTATGCATTGCTCAGATATGATGGCCCTCATTCACTTCGAAACTTTGGGGATCTGACATTTGGGTGACCTCATATGTTTTGAACCATTTTTCGCCGAGGTGGTTAGTGCCAAATTTTACAACTATTGGACTTGGCTAACCTCATGCAATGGTCACTATGCATTGCCCAAATCTAATGGCCCTCATTCACTTCAGGACTTCAAGGATCTGTCCTTCGGGTAAACTTACATGTTCTTGGATACTTTTTATCATATTAGTCAACACTGAAGTTGACTGCTTCTATGCAACCCTAATCTGATGGCTATCATTCATATTGAAGTGATCCTTAGATCCGACGACTTACTTTTACTTCAGAACTTCAACTTCGACTAAAAATCCTTCATGCAAATTTTCTTCGATCCATATTATCAGAAGTGGTCAATGCTGGGATGAACATGCATATGTCATTTACACGATATACGGTACATGAGTCGTAGTAGTTGATTTGATGGTATATATTTGTCCCGAAAACTACATTAGTAGACAAGATACCTCCTCAATTCTTTTGGAGTTTTACTATGGGGATTTCAATCCCGATAGTGTTTCTGCAGTGCATTATCTCTTATGAACTTTGGGTTAATTTTATTTTGCACCCTATTCGACATCAATGACAATATCGTATCATTGTGTCTAACATTCTCCCCCTTTCTCATTGATGGAAACCTTTTTCTCTTTGAAATATTTTCTCTTATCAATTTCCTCCCGCTTTGAAAGCAATGATAGAGGGGATATTTCTTCGTGCTTCTCCTGTGGAAATTCTTCCCCTCGCCATGTGCCCCTTTTATTTTGATACTATTTTTATGGTTTTTTATGAGGTTTTTGAATTACTCCGAATTTTTGTTGAAGATTTTCAAAAGTTCTCCTGGGAAAAGGTTTTGTGAATATGTCTGCAATTTGGTCTTTGGTGTATACTTACACTATTTTAACTACTTTTTGGGTAGCCTCATATCTTAGAAAAAGATATTTAATCAAGATGTGTTTGGTTTTAGAATTCATTACTGAAATTTTATAGATACTTATGGCACTAGTGTTATCACAATTAATAGTGATGGGATTATCATATCTTGTTTGTAAATCTTATAATGTTTGTTTCATCCAAATAACTTGTGTGCAGTAGCAATGTATTCTTCCTCTATTGTAGATAATGATGTAGATATTTCCTTCTTATTTAGCCATGCTACCAAACATTTTCCTAGAAGGAATTCTCCTCCACTCGTGTTTTTCCTATGATCTATACTACCGACCCAATATGCATCAACGTATGCACTTAGATTGAAGTCTTTATCTTTTGGATACCATAATATAAGTTCTAAGGCACCTTTAAGATATATGAATATTCTCTTTACTTCTTTTAAGTGAGTTTCTTTAGGCTCATATTCAAATTTCCCCACAATTCCTACAACCTGTATGATATCAGGTCTTGTTTTTGTTGAATAGATAATACTTCTAATGATTGATCTATACATCGTTTGGTCCACTTTTGGTGAATCATCTTCTAGGATTAGTTTACATCGAGTGACTATGGGAGTACTCATACGTTTAGTCTCCTCCATTTAGAATTTCTTTAGCATTTCCTTGACATATTCGACTTGGGAAACAAATATTCCATTTTCTCTTTGATTTACTTGTAAACCAAAGAAAAAGGACAGTTCTCCCAACATAGACATTTCAAATGCTTCTTGCATTTTGGTTGCAAAGTTTCTTCTTAGTGTAGTAATATTACTTCCAAATATGATTTCATCTACATATAACACCACAAAAATCATGTTTTGATCCTCAATTTTGATGTATAAGTTGATTTCAGTAGTCCGTCTCTTATATCCTTTTTTTTGCAGGTACTGCTCAAGCCTTGAGAACCATGCACTAGGGGCTTGTTTAAGATCATACATGGCATTTTTCACCTTGTGCACATAGTCCTGATTTGCTATTAACATGAATCCTTCTCGTTACTCAACATAGACTTATTGTTCTAATGTTCCACTAAGGAATGTTGACTTGACATCCATCTGATAAATTTTGAAATTTATGAAGCATGCAAATGCCGAGAACATTCTGATGGCCTCAAGTCTTGCTACTTGTGCAAAAGTCTCTTCAAAATCATACCTTCCACTTGGGAGTATCCTTTGAAAACTAGTATGTCTTTGTTCTTTATAATTTCCTCATTTTCGTTTAGTTTTTTCTTCAATATCCACTTGATTCCTATCACATTCTTGTCCTTGGGTCATGGAACTAGTTCCCAAGTCTGGTTTTTCTTTGTTTGGTCTAGTTCTTCATTCATTTATTCTATACAATATTTAATTTTTCTAGCTTATTTAAATGACTTAGGTTCTATTAGGGATAACATTAGTTGTTTTGATTCAAAAGTGAGTTTCCTTCTTGTTTGCACTCCTGCACTTTTATCTCCAATAATCTGGCTTTCAGGATGATTCTATTGAACTGTTTTTTATGGAGCTCTTGGAAAGGGTGTTTTTTCATTGTCTTTATCATCAGTATGTGGTTCAGTTTCCCATGTTTCCTTTTTATCATATTCTTTCTGAGATTTTACATCATCATCTTCTTGTTCAGATTTTACATCATCATCTTCTTGTTGATATTTTTTATTAATGTCTTGGGATATGCTCTTTTTTAGATCATCTATATTTACATTGGCACTTTCCATTATCTTTAGTAGTATAAGATTATAACATTTGTATTCTTTCTTATTAGATCAATATCTTAATAATATTCCTTCATTAGATCTTGGATCAAACTTTGTTAGTTTATCTTCATCACTCTCTATGTAACATTTACTTCCAAAAGTTA
The DNA here is from genome assembly GCA_000966675.3 of Picea glauca. Classification (NCBI taxonomy): domain Eukaryota; kingdom Viridiplantae; phylum Streptophyta; class Pinopsida; order Pinales; family Pinaceae; genus Picea; species Picea glauca. The sequence goes on along the minus strand of JZKD02S1784926.1, from coordinate 46,239 downwards.
TAAAGTGTTTTACAGATGTTGGCCTTCCAAACCATAGTTCATAAGGTGTTTTTTCATGGTTGGGTCTCAACTGAGATCTATTAAGTATGTGGAATGTTGTGTATATTGCATCTCTCTAGAATTTGTCTAGAAGCTTGGTTTCATTTAGCATGGTTCTTGCAACTTCTTGAACTGTTATGTTTTTCCTTTCAACCACTCAATTCTGTTGAGGAGTCCTGTGAGCTAAAAAATGTCTTTTGATACCATGGTTTTCACTGAATTGAATGAACTCTTTAGAGGTGAATTCTCCTCTATTATATGATCTCATACATTTAATTTTGAGATATGTTTCATTTTCTACAAGAAATTTGTATATTTTAAACTTCTCAAAGGCTTATGATTTTTCTTTTAGAAAGAATACTCAGGTCAATCTTGTGTAATCATCAACAATAAACATAAAATACTGTTCACCGTAAGTACATTTGGATCTTTTTGGTCCACATAGATATGTTTGAATAAGCTCTAATGGTTTTGTCATGGAATGCTCTTATTTTTTTAACCTAACTCTTGTTTTCTTTCCTATTTGACAATTTTTACAAATAGAATCTGAAGGATTAATCACTTTTGGTAGCTCCCTAATTGTTTTTTTCTCATTGTATTTGATCAAATTGTAAAATATTAAATGTGCCAACCTTCTATGTCATAGCCAAATTTCATCTACTTAGCTTAAACACAATTTTTCTTCTTCATCTATATTAAGGATGTACATGTTGCTAGATGTTTTTGGTGCAAGTTCCACTAGCTTTCCAATGTCCTTTTTCCAAATCTCACATTTCTGATAATCAAAAGTAAGTATCTGACTCTAATCACATGTAGGACTCACACTTAGGAGATTAGGTTTGAGATTTTATACCATAAGTACATCTTCTATTTTGGTTTTATTATTTCCTAAAATAACAATGCCTTTTC
>JZKD02S1784915.1:88116-102672 GCA_000966675.3 Picea glauca | reverse complement strand
AACACAACGATTTATCCTCATCATTAAAGAAAAGAACATCAAGACATTGCACAAGATAACTTGATAACATAATTAATTGCTCTTACTCATTTACTGCATCATTCATGGAATAGGAAATGAACTAATTCTTCTCCAACTCCAATCACATACATCTGATGAAAATAGCTTGTCTTTGGTCCAGAAGGACTTCTCAATTCACAACAGTCTCAAAATAATTATCAACGGCAAAAAAAAGGGGAGTTCTGACAATAACCATCGACCTTTTACTCATCAGTCGATGTCTCTATTTATAATCTCAAATTCAACTGTAATTAATGGCAGAATACAATTTAGGCCAAACAAAAATTGCCACGTAGAGTGATCATCCAATAGTTTCTTTCAACGGTCCACCTAAGATGCCTCTTGAAAAGGGTGGCTTCTTTCATATTCAGACCAGCTAATAAACAAATTTTAAAGGTTTGGGCCCATGGGAACTTGTGTTATTCCATAGAGGCAGCATATGATCCTCTGATGTCTATGGCATGTGCCCGATATTTCACCAAACGGGATTTCAGCTATTGCAGCATAGCTCAAGATTAGATTAGGTGACCTGTGAATTGTTGCACTTACCCTGGCGTTGCATCAGTGATTTTTATCATTCATTGGCCTATAGAAAGTTTTGATTGGTGTGTATCTCGAACACGTCACTTGAGTCGATAAACTGATCGAGAGTGTTTCTCTCAAAGAAACTAGAATCCTTCATTGTGTCAGTGATCTAGCTATGACATTCCTTTTGAGTCCTTCGGTGAGGCCACTGGATAAGCTTCGTTCAAATAAACGGGGAGTATTATTTCCTGCAATCAAGACAAAAACATTTAATGATCTGAGCAACTTATGATAAGACATAAATAAATATGATAAGACTAATGCATATATGTGTAGCGTGCTAATCCGAGTCATTTAATACTTGATCTTCGTCACTCCTTAGAATGACCTGTGATGACCTAGCCGAAGCGTCTACTCCTTTTGATTAAGATGAATTATGGTAGTGTATCATGAAGTGGGAAATCAAGTACGGGATTCATGAGAGACTTAAATCATCATAGTGATTTTTGACCTTTGGTGTTGAAAAGAGACATTGAAGGTGAGCGTGTGCATGCATACTACCCAGAAGGTCGGATGCAATAAAAGGAAAGTCATTAAATGCCTCCATAATCTGTATTACCAAGCGTTTAAGACATCATTTGTTAAATAGTAGGGGGCCTGAAGAAAGATCAGAAGGATCATACCAGACGTTCTCTGTAACTTCGATTGACGGCGTTTACATGCTCTGGATTGCATCCGTCAAATAGTTGTGGTGCATCAAGTCCTTAAACACCATGTCATAATGCGCAAGTGCAGAAAATACACACTATGTTTCGCTCCTTCATATTTTCTATAAATTTCGGGAGTTCTGTGGGAAATCTTACACTTACACCAAGCTTATACTCTCTAGAATTCTGGTATGGTAAATTTATATTAGTGAAGTTCTGCATTGGTGTCCTTTGTCACCTATAGACGAGCAGGCTACTACACTACTGCATAATGGGATCTCCTCTGGACATGGGACAGGGTCCACGGGGTAGTTGTAGTGCTAGGTGTGAAGCCTAGTGTGCCTGGGATTCTTTTGGGTCAGCTTCCCATATTTTTGAAAGTCTAATAGGAGGTGGAGATTTTGGCTCATAAATGGTGTCATCATCCTCAATGGAGATTGAAGTTGAAAAGGGTGTGTCTGAGGAAACTACACTTGTAAACACACCTTCTCAAGAGACGAAACCACAGAGAAAAGGGAGGCCTAGAAAGGATATGGCCAAAAGGGAGGAAACCTGCCTTTCGACTGAGCTGAGTGCATGTCCAGCTATTGAGGAGCTTTTGGAACTTCCTCACTTGTTGGAGCCAGTTGGGATTATCGACAGAGGAGAAGGGAGCCAAAAGGGAAGGGGAAGAGAACGGGGTCCTTGCGTCAAGAGTCCTACTCATTAGTGAGAGTAGGCTAAACTTGCAATAGCCGAGCTCTACCAAGAAAATAGAGGGATACAACATCAGTTGACAGAAAAATACTAGGGGATAATGTCGTCGTAGGGTCACGCAGGAAGCTACGGTTTGGATTCAGAGGCGACTCCAGGAAGCCCAGGATACAATTGTGCAACTATGTGAGGTGTAGTGTGCAGTGGAAGAGAGGGACACAATGCCAGGCCCTAGCAATGACCTAGGGAAAATTTCATATGTGAGAAAGACATAATGGGTGATCCTGTGATTTACATCCTCTTGTGCTTCACTCTAGACAAAATTTCCCTTTTTTTTATTTTGTTGTAAAGGTATTCTTGGTGTTACAGAAACCGGGTCGGTTGGTCACGACATGTATTAGTTGTATGTAATCTGAACTCGGCAGGAACCCTTAATCTTAAATATCGAAAGTATTTTGAATGTATTAAGCTTTCTTATGGGCAGTTAATCCATGTTCCTTATCACAAATTATTAGTTCGCACACATTATTAAATCTCGCAATCGTTACTATTGTACCGAGGTTTTGTTAATAAGTTTCTTCTTGTGAGATGTCCGATTTTAATCGATGTTCACGTGGTGTTATAAACCCTGGGCCATAAAAATAATTAATTATAAAAAGCATCTGTTGGTAGGTAAGCATCTTACTCAGGACTTCTCTCATGTCAACATATTGGGGTTCGAAGGTTGGCGGTGTCACTCTTCCCTTTGTGCGGCACTTACTATCACGTGTTTCTACCCAAAACTGAATGAATCAGTCTTAGGAAAAATCCTTCCCAAGGTTTATTCATAGGAAAGAAACATTTAATTAGCCGACATTGATGAGGGTCAGTATTTGGAAACTTTGACAATCCAAATAGTTTTCACCACCATCATCTTCCACCGATGCCGAAATTCTCTTGTGAGTCGGGGAACAAATCTGGTTTGTCGATTCCTTGAGTAGTTGTTAAGTATTTTAGAGTTAAGATGATTCTTCATTGTATGTTCAAGTTAACTTTTAATCAATTAAAATGTGAAACATATAAGAGAAGCAAAGGATTGGTTTCAAGCCAAGGCAAAAATGGTCAAAAGTAAACTACAGGGTCGTACCCAAAAGAAAATAGTCACAGAAATTTTAAGGTGTGTTGAGTACTCAAAAAATGGCGATTCACTGAGTAGATGAAGAATATATGTTCCTCTTCCCTTTCCCTCAAGGTATTACCGAACCTCATATCAGATATCTCTGATACTTCTTTTATTCATATTGACCGAAGTCATTATTTTCTTCTTCTTCTTTTCTATTTTTTTATTATTGGAAGTATTGTTTTAGGACTTGACCGTTTACTAGGAGGGCATTAGGTTTCCCCCTCATATTTTGCAACCGATAAGTACCTACCCCAATATTTTTAGCTACCTGGAAGGCCCAAGCCATAGGTTATGAAACTTGGAATGTTTCCCTCTGGGTTCATTCGCCCTATCCCACTTCAAAACTAAATATGCTACTTTGAAGTTCTTTTCCTTAGATTTATGCTTATCAAACCATATTTTCACTATTTGTTGATGAGCCAAGAATTTTGACTTAGAAATTTCTCTCTTTTCTTCCAGCATGAGTAGAGTGTCGATCCCATGTTGTATGGTTGATGAGGGTTCCTCATTAGAATCTTGGGCCAATTGGAGAGATGGCGGATAAAGACCGTTCAGGAGGATGGCTTCCTGTCCGTAGACCAGAAAGTATGGGAAATTTCCTATGGCTTGTTTGGGTGTGATCCTATTGGCCCATAGGGAATTATGTAGTTGATTATGCCAATTTCTTTGGTTTTCTGTAACTTTCTTCTTTAGTATCCTTACCAGGTTCTTGTTGGTCGATTCTTCCACACCATTTCCCTGAGGGTAATAATTTGCAGAGTACTTGATCATGATTTCTTTGTTCAGAGAAAAATCCGTCAATTGGGTAGAAGAGAAGTAAGATGCATTATCAAAGACTAGAACAGAGGGGACACCAAACCTCATGATCATATGTTGTTCTATAAATTGGATTACTACTTTCTCATTTACGTGAGTCAGAGGAACAACCTCTACCCATTTTTTGAAATAGTCGGTGGCAGTAAGAATGTACTTGTGTTGTTTGGAAGAGATAGGCAAAATTTCTCCTATGATATCCAACCCCCACTGCTCAAAAGGTTTAGAGACTGTTAGAGGCTGAAGTGGGATTTCTACGATTTTTTCCTTGCCAACGCTCATTTGTCAAGTCTTACAATTCCTAGCGTAGGTATGAGCATCTTTGAACAAAGTAGGCCAATAATAGATGGCTCTCAGAATTTTATGAGTGGTGGTGTTCCATGCAAAGTGTCCTCTGGTAGGGCCAACATGGAGTTTTGTCAACACCTTGTCGACATCTACTCATTCAATACATCTCAATAATACCCCATCATAGTTGATCCGGAAGAGTACCGAATTTATAAGACGATACTGTGCAGATTTCAATCTTAGGGATCTCCTTTCATTAGGGTTGAGGTTCTTGGGACAAGCCTCATGATGCAAAATATAAGTCAAATCCTTGTACCAGGAGTCTCATGTTGGGGATATGTATGCCACTTCGTTGCACCATAGTGCCATTTCATTTTCCCACCCAAAATCTTCATTTATTGATCCTGGGCTTCGGCTATGATTTTACAAAGACCTTGTCCTTTTACTAGTTTGGAAGGTTTTATGTCTAAATCAAATTCTTGGACTAATACCATCCAATTCTCTCTCCTTTCCCCCATTTCTTGTTGAGTAAACAGGGATCAGGCCGTAGGGTGCGACACAATCACCTTAGTGTGATTTTTTAGAATGTAGGATTTGAAATGTTTTACTTCCTTGTAGATCGCGTAGGCCTGTTTATCTATGGAAGGATAATTAAGATCAGCTCCTTGAAGATTAGTACTCACAAAGGACAATGGGGCCTCATTGTTGTCCTCATCTTTCTGGGTCAAAACTGTATCGAGCGATTGGTCGGAGGTGAAAGTATACAGGTTAAATTACCTATTGAAATCGGGACTTAGAAACACCGGGGCTTGGGCGATGGCGGCTTTGATATTTTTGAAAGATTCTTTCCATTCATCATCCCACTTGAATTAGAAATCCTTGAGAATCATATTTTGCAAGGGCTTGATGATTTCGGCGAAGTCGGGAGTGAACTTCCTCATGAAATTGATTTTCCCAAAAAAGGACTGTATGACCTTGTTGTTATGGGGAAGCGAGAGTTGAGCTATCGCATTAATCCTTTTGGGGTCTATGTGAATCCCTGCTTGGGATATAATATGACCTAACAACTTTCCTTCCTCAGCATCGAAGATAGTTTTCTTAGGGTTCAACAATATACTGTAATTCTTGCATCTCTTGAAAATATAAGTTAAGTGTTGGATGTGTTCTTTTCTATTCCTTGAATACACCATTACATCATCTAAATAAACTACCACACACTTATTGATGAGTCCCCAGAAAGCGATGTCCATGTCCCTTTGAAAGGTTTCTCCTGCATTAATTAAGCTGAAGGGCATGCTCTTATAAGCGAAGTTTCCCCATTTGGTTTAGAAGGTAGTTTTTAATCGGTCTTATTCCGAAAACAACACTTGGTTGTATCCTAAAAAACCATCTAGCAAGGAGAAAATCTATGAGCCCATCACAGTCTGTAGGACTTGTTCCATCAGTGGGATAGGATAATTGTCTTTTTATAAAGCTCTATTGAGGTTCTGAAAATCTACACATAGTCAAATTTGTCCTGAATTCTTCCTCATTGGAACAAGATTCACTACCCAGATGGAATGCCTAACTTGGAAAACTATCTTCGCATCTACAATTTTCCTCAACTCTTGATACATGAGAGATTCCAGGGATGGATGGTACTTTCAAAGATTCTGTTGGAAAGAATTCATTTTGGGTTTTAACGGGATATTGTGCTGAATGATGCGGGTGTAATACATTTTTAGATCCTTATAGGACCATGCGAAAACATCCTGGTATTTCCTGAATAATCTGAGGTAGGCCTTCCTCTCTTCCTTAGATATAGTTTTGTCGCGATTTACATTGTTTGGGTTCTCTGGAGAACCAAGATTCATAGTTTCATGGAGGGGGCAAGAGCTACCGGTCTTTGCGTTTTTGGGTTCTTTAAAATGATCCTTTAGATTGAACTGAATTTCTATATTAGCTATCCACTTGGGGATTGTGTGGGCTTTCAATTTTCCAACATCTTTTCCTATTCAGGGATTGGTCTTAGTTGTCTTCTCTCAGAATTCATCATCATCTATGGCTAGGTCTTTGAAATTGTCTTGGTTGGTCAAGAAGTTTATGATTTTCTCATCTCCTTCAAAGACTTTCCAATTGGAAATATTGTTTATCATCGATGGTTTGTAGAGAATATCCATAGTGAATCGGGAGGCTTAATAATCTTATAAAGGTGATAATTGGGAAGTGGTTGTGGCCAAGGATTCAGAAATAACATTTTTTTCTCTCGGGATCACGGTGATTTTGAAAGCGTCAAAGCGCTCCATTATCCTATGCACCTCTTGTTGGTAGTTCTTAAGATGAGGTGAATTACAATGAATAATATTCCTTACTTGTCTAACAATGATCTCAGAATCCCTGAAAACCTTCAATTCCTTGATACCCAAATATATGGCTTTATTTAACCCTTGTACTAGAGCTTCGTACTCGACAGTATTGTTTGTACATTCAAATTCTAGCCTACAGGACAGGAAATGACATTTAACTCTTTGATATATGAGTATGCACTCAGCTCCGACCCTTCTTGTGATTTAGATCCATCAAAATAAAGGGTCCAAATTTGTGAACAATAATTTCTCTTTTCTCTCCCCTTTCCCGTGTTCTGTTCTCTAACCTCTTCCTCTAGAATTCCTCGCATGAGGCTTTGACATAAGAGATAATATCTTATCAGTATCGGGGATTTTTCTCGAAATATCATTTTGGATTTTTGAGTAAGTGGAAGATTGGATAGGAGAGGATCAAATTTGTTGAAGTGAGAATCACAAGAATAGTTTCCCAATATGGGGAAGTCAGTAGAGGCTGGTTCGTTTGGGGTTTCTAGATCAGTGACCGTATGTTTCAGATATCTTTCCCTATCGATTCTAATCATGTTCTTGTATCCCTTCAGGGGCAACCAAAGGTGCACCCAGTAGGTACTGAAATATTCGTTCATCTTTTCAGACCAATATTGGCTCAACAATAGTCCATACGCCTCAGGGATGTCCACCACAATGATGTCAATGACCTGCATGAAATTAGGATGCATCACTATCCTGATCATCATGTCTTTGAGGTCTCCCATGACCTTGACCTGGGTTCTGTCTAGTTGTATGACATGTTTATCACTTTTGAGAGGGACAACACCTAATTTATTACATACGTCCAAGGGCATGACATTAGAGGACGCCCCAGAATCGACCAAACAATTGTGAAGATTCTTATTGAAGACTTCAAACATCAAAAGGAAGGGCGGCACAAAAGGCCTTTCTTTCCTACCTTCTAAGTAGTTGTTCACGGTTGGCTTGTTTTCTAAATCTGTCAAGGGGAGAGTCATGTTCTGACTATTGTCATTGGTCAGGTTTCCTACCAAATTCAAAGCTTGCAATAGGAAGTCCTTCTGTTGAGGAATTATACATACGTCCATAATTGATATATTAGCTTTCAGTTTCTTCAAATATTCGACTACATTATACTCCAATTTCGAAGAATCTTGGGTGTGGATGCTTATAGTATTTTTACCGGGGGTGAAAGGTGTTTTCAGGCAGTCAAGAGTTAATTTACTTTGTGACTCCTGGGGGGCATTGACATCTTTCGAGTTGGGTTGGCCCTTACTATGTGTATGTACTGTCGATACATCTGTAGGTTGTTCTCAAGACTCAAATAGGTCACTTGAAGACGTGATCACATCGGGATCGCATATCAGCATGGTTGTGTCTCGCGGTGGGTCATCTTCTTCCTGATCGACACTATTCATGGCCAAATTGCTTGACTGTTTGGTCAGGGAAAATTCGTCCAGAAAATGATTGGCCATTAAATTCATGGCATGGACCCATTGAGGGCATTCTCTCTCCGAGTGGTTCTCTTGGTGGTAATAATAGAAATAATTAGATGTGACATTCCCTAGGTCAATGTTTAAGTTGGTTGGGGGAGGTTCAATTGCTTTGAAACGTTGATTTATTTTAAAGAAAGGATTATAGGGTCTTTGGACTTGGTTTCCTTCCCTTGTGCTCCTTTTCATGTCTATAATATCATTTGATAGTTTCTTGAGTATGCACTACAAATATTCTATATCTCCATTACCTTTGTTCGGAGTTTGTTCAGCCAGTTTCCTTGACCGTATGGTCAAAAGGAGTCCTCTCCTAGGGGGAGGTTGGCTTTTTTTCCTCACCAGAGAAGCCTGGCCTTCTTTACATCCTTTCATCTGGAATTCTATCATCTTGGCTTCTTCAAAATTTTCCGCAAGGGTTTTCTTGGTGGCCCTTTTAACGAACATGGAAATAGAAGCCAGGAGCACGTTTGCATAAACCTCGATTTGCAATTATAGAGTTGGTTTCACCATAGGATGGAATTTATTTAGGATGGTCATGAATATTTGATTGAAATATTTGACCCTTTCTTTTGGGTTCATGGTGGCTACAAACAACTCAACCATTAGGGCTCATGTACTCGTTTCTTCCGCAAATTTGTCTAGAAAATCCTTTTGGAATTTAGTCTAGTTGGTTATGGATCCTATTGGCAAATTAAAATACCACGTGGAAGCCGCATTTTCAAATGTGTATGGGAAAATTCTGCATACTATGTCTTCATGTTGAACGTTCATAAGTCTGATCACAAGTATGAATTTCTTGTTCTGATATTCGGGAAAACCTGAAGTTTCAGGATCATACTTGGGAAGCAGATTTTTCAGGTGTTGGGGAAGATTATGTACTCGTCCCGGGACGGCCACAACATCTCTGGCCAGCCAAGGTTGGTTGTCTTGAAGTGAAAATTCTCTTTCCTCTCCATGACCATTATTCCCTTCCATATCTTTGGAGTCAGAGTCAAACTCTTCTTCTTCCGAAAAGTCGTTATATTCAGAGATTTCATCGGCTGACATCTCAGGTATTATATCAAGAGGATCTTGGATTTTTTTAAGTGAAAAATCTATTAAGTCTTTGACAGAGTGTACAAAAAATTCATCAGGAGTGTTGAATACTAATCTACTTTGTTCTTTTCTTCAAGGAAGGATGGGGGTGAAGGGAAACACATCAATTTGGCAGGTGTAAGCTCTGGTAATTATTCTAAATTGATTCACTTCCTCGTGAGGGAGGGCATAAGGTATTTCAGGGTGAAGAGGTCCTTCCTCGGAATTAGGTGAGTTATCCTCTTCGGGAGTACTCAATAAGTGTGGTCTTTCTGTAGGATCACTAGCCATGCATGCGGGTCGTTACGAATTTGTAGGTTGTTTGAAATGTCATATAACTTATATACTCAACCATTCATTGTGTCCCACCTTCTAGCACCGGTTATGTTGATGGGGTGTAAATCCCTTGATTCAACAACAGGAACCAAACCCACCATTGAGGCCCAATTAGACTTTGCAGTGTTTGGAGTGGAATGGTTCTCCAGATCTTGTGATCTAGCCAAATTATCGATGGGCTTTGTGTTTTCTAGTGAAGGCTCTTCCTTCAGTTAGGATAGTTCCTTTTCTGTATTTCTCTTGGGTGGGGCTGATATGAGAGAGGAAATCCAGTATAAACCAACTTGAGAAATAATGTGACATAGGTTTTAACTAGAGGGAAGAGGTTGAGCTTGGGATAACCTGCTGCTCAAACATACAGACAATGATTTTATGCTGCAGGGCCTAATACTAATACATTAACCAAATGAGCATCCAATTACTGTCTGAGAAAAAACTAATTTAACAGAAGAAAACACATAAGTAATCAATATCATGGTAAGAAAAATAATTCATCTACCATAACATTCATCACATAACAACACAATGATTTATCCTCATCATTAAAGAAAAGAACATCAAGACATTGCACCAGATAACTTGACAAAAGAATTAATTGCTCTTACTCATTTACTGCATCATTCATGGAACATGAAAGGAAGTAATTATTATCCAACTCCAATCACATACATCTAATGAAAATAGTTTGTCTTTGGTCTAGAAGGACCTCTCAATTCACAGAAGTCTCAAAATAATTATCAACATCCAAAAAAAGGGAGTTCTTACAACAACCATCGACCTTTTACTCATCGGTCGATGTCTTTATTTATAATCTCAAATTCAACTGTAATTAACAGCTGAATACAATTTAGGCCAAACAAAAATTTCCATGTAGAGTGATCATCCAATAGTTTCTTTCAATGGTCCACTTGAGATGCCTCTTGAAAAGGGTGGCTTCTTTCATATTCAGACCAACTAATAAACATATTTTCATAGGTTTGATCCCATGGGAACCTATGTTGTTCCATAGGGGCAACATATGATCCTCTTATGTCTACTGCTTGCGCCCTGTATTTCACCAAATTAGAGTTCAGATGTTGTAGCATAGCTCGATCTTGGATCCGGTGACCTACAAATTGTTGCACTTGCCCTGGCATCACGTCAACAATTTTTCTCATTCATCGGCCTATAGCAAGTTTCATTTGGTGTGTATCTCGAACATGTCACTTGAGTTGATAAACTGATTGAGAGCGCTGCTCTCGGAGAAACCAGAATCCTTTATTGCACTGATGATATAGCTATGATGTTCCTTTTGATTCCTTCGGTGATGCCACCAGATAATCTTCATTTCGCTAATCGGGGAGTATTCTTTCTTGCAATCAAGACAAAAATGTTTAATGATCTGAGCAACTTATGATAAGACATAAATAAATCTGATAAGACTAATACGTACCTATGTAGTGCACTAATATTAGTCATTTAATACTTACTTGATCTTCATCGCTCCTTAGAATGACTTCTGATGACCTAGCCGAAGCTAGCGCTCCTTTTGATTAAGATGAATTATGCCAATGTATCATGAAGTGGCATATAAAGTACAGGATTCATGAGTGACTTAAATCTTCATAGTGATTTTTGACCTTTGGTGTTGAAAAGAGACATCGAAGGTGAGCGTGTGCATGCATACTACCCAGAAGGTCAGAAACCATAAAAGGAAAGCCGTTAAATGCCTCCATAATCCATATTACCAAGTGTGTAAACATCATTCATTAAATAGCCAATGGCCTTCAAAAAGATCAAAAGGATTGTACCTGACGTTCTTTGTAACTTTGATCGACGACGTTTACATGCTCTGGATTTCATCCATCAAATAGTTGTGGTGTATCAAGTCCTTAAACACCATGTCACAATGCGTGAGTGTGGTACATAAACACTATGTTTCACTCCTTCATCTTTTCTATAAATTCCAAGAGTTTTGTGGGAAATATTACACTTACGCCGAACTTATACTATCTAGAATTTTGGTCTGGAAAATTTATCTTGGTGAAGTTCTTCTTGGGCATCCTCCATAACCCGTGGATGATAGGGATACTATACTATTGCGTAATGGGATCTCCTTTGGACATGGGATGGGGTCCATGGGGTAGTCTTAGTGCTAGGTGTGAACCCCAGTATGCCTGGGATTCCTTTGGGTCAGCTTCCCATATTTTTGAAAGCCCAATAGGAGGTGGAGGTTTTGGCTCAAAAATGGTGTCGGTGCCCTCAATGGAGATTGAAGCTGAAAAGGGTGTCTATAAGAAAGGTACACTTGTAAACGTGCCTTCTCAAGAGTCGAAACCAAAGAGAAAAGGGAGGCCTAGAAAGGATATGGCCAAAAGGGAGGAAACCTACCTTTCGAATGAGTTGAGCGCATGTCCAGCTGTTGAGGAGCTTGTGGAACTTCCTCGCTTGTCAGAGCTAGTTGGGATTATCGACAAAGGAGACAAGAGCCAAAAGGGAAGGGGAAGGGCACCGATTCCTTGCGTCGAGAGTCCCATTCAACAGTTAGAGTGGGCTAAAATTGCGATAGCTGAGCTCTACCAGGAAAATAGAGAGCTACGACATCAGTTGATGGAAAAAGACCAAGGGATAACATTGTCATAGGGTCGCGCATGAAGCATGTTTTGGCTTTAGAGGTGACTCCAAAAAGCCTAGGATACAATTGTGCAATTGCACGAGGCACAACATGTGGCGGAAGAGAGGTACACCATGCCAGGTGCCAGCAATGACCTGGGGAAAAGTTCATATGTGAGAAAGACATAATGGGTGATCCTACGCCTTACATCCTCTTAGGTGTCGCTCTAGACAAAATTTCCCTTTTTTTTTCTTTTGTTGTAAATGTATTCTTGGTTTTACAGCTACAGGGTCGGTTGGTCGCGGCGTGGCTTAGTTGTATGTAATCTAAACTTGGCGGGAACCCTTAATATTAAATATATGAAGTATTTTGAATGTATTAAGATTTCTTATGGGCAGTTAATCTGTGGTCCTTATCACAAATTATTAGCTCGCACACATTATTAAATCTCGCAATCATTACTGTTGTACCGAGGTTTTGTTAATAAGTCTATTCTTGTGAGATGTCCGATTTTAATTGATGTTCACGTGGCGTTATAAACCCTGGGCCATAAAAATAATTAATTATAAAANCCTTGGGGGAGGTCATGATAACGGTAGAAGACAATTTTGCGGATGAACATACTCTAAATAGTAGGAAATGACAAATGTAAGAAGTATCACAGATTCTGTGGGCATTGATAGCCCAACCAAGTTTATAGGTCTTCGACAAGTAAAAGAACTAACTGCAATAGTCGCAAAGTAAGACCCACCGTAACATGAGAAAGTGTTGACGTTGAATGTTATGGGGGTCAATGACAGCAGGGAGAAATTTTGTTTCTCCTTATGTCTTCCAAGATCTCTCATTGGATGGGTAATGAGAATCAAGATACTGTCGCCCTTCTGGAAAACTGTGCTGATGTCGATAAAAAGGGGGATGTGACATCTAGAAGAAAATGGCTTTGTGAAATATACTAGGTGAGGTTAGGAAGTGGAGGAGGTACATGGATGAAGTCAATATGTAAGAAGACTCAAGACTGCCCTTGGTTGGAGTATATTTGAGATAAAAGTGCCCGCAACCGTTCAATGAGGTCGAGTGTCAGGGGGACAACAAGATAGGGGATAAGTTGTGCTAGAGGCAGGACAAGGTGAACAAACTCAGAGGAAAGAGGTAAGTGGTATGTGGGTTACTCTGAAGATATGGATGATGTCTTCAAGGGTGGATGATATGTCACCAAAGGTGACGACAAAAAGGTAATGTAACTATTGGAAACAAAAGGCGTTTGTACAATAAATAAAGAATAATTTGGGATAAGTGTACAAATACAGAAATGGGTGCCCCAATGTGAGATGGTTGGCCTGGGTAGGTCACAATTTTCTCGGAGAAATGGTGGAGGATGGGGGCCCCATGGGTGGGTTTCTGTATGAGGTAGGTGAAATGAAGAGAAATTTGCAGATGGGCAAACAGATTGTGGATGAAATGGAGGGTTCATGATACTGTGGAGGTACAGTCCAAAATTAGAACCGTGAAGAGATAATCTGGGAGTCTGTTGGGAAATCCAAAAAAATGAGGAGAAGAAGTATGTGGCTACTTCGCGACATGATGTAAGACTATCAGGACTCCCATCCCTAAAGGGTTTTGAAAAATAACATGAGTGTCAAAAGCGCAAAAGGGTGTTATGAATGGGACAACTCATGTGGGTAAGAGTGCTACCGGGTGACAGTACCAAAGATGCAAATGGAGGTGTTGGTACTGCAGAGCCAGAAATGGGGATCCTAGAGGCAAATGTCAGAGGGTGTGACTAGAAATGTAAGTGAGATTCAGAGGGAATGACTATATGCTAGTGTTGAGTATATACCTGAAGGGGTTGTGTTGATGTATGATGACCAAGTACCTGCACACATGACAACCAAATAATCGACGTGAACAATATATGAAGAGAATCAAATGTATGAGCATGTATTTGATAGTTTTGAAGATGTGCATGCGTACCTGGTTAGGGTATGAAAAATGGCATCCCAGGGGCTTAGGATGAAAAAAGGCCTAGGGACTGTCGTGATGTAGATGACGGGATGTTGATCCCATGGATGAAGACAGATCGATAAATGGACACTCGAAGCTCCCGGAATGATGAGTGGAAGTTTGGAAAAAAGGACTATATATAGCTGTAGGGCCCACATTGCCACCTCATTTGTACTTGCTGCTATAGTAACTGGACGAGAAGTATTCAGAGGAGATTTGGAGATTCTAGGAGGAAGAGGCATCCAATCAAGGACCAACGAGCTTTAGGTTAGTGGTCTGATCATCCTGCATAGAATTAGGGTTTCAATTTTTGGGTAGGGGCTATATGGAGGGTCGTACAGAGGGTTTGATGAGTGTGGACCCTGTTAGGGTCCTATAATTATAGGCGAGTCGATACTTCGACTGTGATTTGACATCTCTCCTGGTGATGAAGTATAGCTCAGGTGATTCCGTTTCCTCCCTCCACTCTTGTCGCTCA
>JZKD02S1784914.1:636629-655001 GCA_000966675.3 Picea glauca | reverse complement strand
AAAGTTCTTCTTCCTTCTCTCTTCAGGAACTCAGGCCACTATGACCCCTCTAAAGGCAATAGATAGGTTTACATCATTAACGATCATAGGGATGACGAAAATAATGTGTAACAGATGGTTACGGAAGTCACCCCGAAACAAACATCCAAGCAAATCGGTAGTTCGATTGATATTGTCACACCCTTACAGTTCACAAAGGGGAATCTTGACGAGGGATGGATTTTCAATGAAGAAATGATGCCTATTTCTGTAGAGGATCTTCCTCCCAATGAATTTTTCCTTGAAAAGAAAAGAAAGGCCGTGGTAAGGCAAGGATTTTATCAAAAAGAGGGAGCAGTACCTAAAAAATTTAAAATCATGAGAGATGGGAAGGCCACGAAAGAGGAAAAATTTACAAAGGAGATAGCCGGGACGCTAGGGGCTTATGCTACAGCCAATCAGTACTCAGTTGGGACTTTGATGGCCTAGTTGAAACAAAAGAAACTCCTAATCAGTAAATTGGAAGATAAGGTAGCTACTGCTAAAGAGAATGTCAAGGATGAGGTGAGCAGGAGCCTTGAGGAAGCCTGAAAAGCTGACCTGTGTGAAATCGAGAAGCTCAGGTCCGACCTTGAGTAGGTGTGCCAGTCGATGAAAACTATCCAAACATAGGTAAGACAACAGAGGAAACAGATTATAGAGTTGCAGTCGAAATTTGAGGTGGCTGAGAAACAGGTTGTAGACATAGAAATGTTCAGATCGCAGGCCACCGAAATCCGACATAAGGTACTTACAACTCAATAAAACTTGCTAGCAAAGGTGAGAACCATTCAAAACCATTTCTGGATGATAGAGAAGATATTAGAGAACATTTCTTCGAGAGAAAGAGAATCCGGGGCATCACGGGTCGCTTTCCAAGATGTTGTTATAGCTACAACGAAGATAGAGATGGTCAACACCTCAAAATTATCCATCGCGGAACAAACCAGAGGTAATATCCTGCTGAAGGCCTGAGAGCAGAACATATCGGAAAGCAGGGGGAGAGCTAACGACATAAATAATTTTTGTGAGGAAATGTTCTCTTTAATAAGTAAAGGTTTGTTAGGTCTTGATAAGGAGAGTAGTGCTAGGACACTGGGCAAAATCAATATAGCTAAACACCTGTTGGACATCAAAGAAAACATGGAGGAGCAGCAAGTGGAGATATCCCAGATCAGCCAGGTTGATATGACCCAAATGGAAAAATGGCTAGTACAACCAAATTTACAATAATGCTCCATCATCGTAGAGGACCGACAAGTGGGAAAGAGTTTACCATAGCTGGCAAAGAATTGTTACACTCTTGAAGTGAGCGACCAAGCAGAGCCTTCCAGGTTGATAGCCTAGTTGGTGGAGAGGTGCATCACTTGCACCGAGTAGGTGAAAGGGAAGGCTTATGGTGTCAAATAATGACAGATGTCTACCTATTCTATTTTTAGAACGCAAAGAGTAAGGAAAGGAAGGTGCTCTACCCGCAAGATGGAGGACAAAGACAAAGAAGTGAAACACATAAATTTCCCATTTTTTAACCGAAAACTTCTGGAACGATTGAGATGCTAGCGTTTAGAAGTTTGTATAAATATGCATTTTGAAGTGAGAATAAGGGCTGGACCTTTCTTGGCCGATTGTAATAGAGACTTTCTCCCTTTAGAAAATTAATACAAAGAAATCTAAAGATTCCTAATTTTGTGAAGATTGAGTTATGAGTTTTGTTTTCTCTGTTATCTTATATTAAGTTTCATTTCACATATATATTTCTGATGAATGCTTAGTTACAATTTAGTGCAACTTCTACTGTGGTGACCAAATTTTAGTCATCTAATCACTTGCAGTTTTTCCTCTGTATCGACTATCAGTAGGTACAAGACCTGTGAACTTTTTAGATCTCTATATTTTATTCTTCATCAGATTACTTCTTGCCTTTTTATCCTTCTATTTACAGGGTGAGATTCTCCCTTGATAGGAGCCTCGTATTGTCGACTTCTTAATGTTTTCTCACATTTCATACATGATTCTTTAAAAAGTTAACTCAGTTATGAGAGAAGGCCTTTGGTTTGTGTTCTATCTTTAACATTAGATTTCGAAAGTTCTCTTTTATACGGTTAAAGAAAAAGTTGAAGTGGCATTTTAAACCTCGAACTTTCTTTTCATTTTCTGTTCCTCCATGATTGTGCCCTTTGCAAGACAACCCAACAACGAACCCAACCCATCAGATCAAACCAAAATTTCTTTGAATCGATTCGACACCATACTTAAAACTGCCATCACCCGGGTCGAACTCGAACGTTCATGGGCCGCAATTGAACGGGATATAAGCATCCAGGAATGTTTGGAAGCGAGACAGAGACAACTTAGAAATCATCCTTAGCTTCCCTTTTCCCAAGGTTGATTTTTCCCCTTTTTATATTTTACTCACTTTCGGATGCCTATACCCTATACTTTTTAGCCTTAAGTATAAACTCTGGAACAACACCTACATTGCTTAGCAGAGATCAAGGAAATAGCACTAGGTGGGACTGCCTCTAGTATCCTGTACAATTTTCTATTCAAAGTAATAATAACACTACAAGGCCTAGACTCATATACAACATGACCTTTCCTTAAATAAGGTTGGCCCAAAATAATGTCACAAAATTCGAGAGGAGAAACATCACACAATACCTCATCTTTGAAGGGCTTGATGTCGTATGACAGTCAACACTATTGGCTGACATGGAGATCACTTCCTTGTCGGAGCCATCCAATAGTGTATGGTTGTGGGTGCGATGTTGTTGGTGGGGCTAGTCGCTTGATGACCTCTGCTGAGATGAGGTTCTTTTGGCTATCACTATCAACAATGAAGTGCAGCGGGGTGCCTTTTACCCACATCCGTGAATGGAAGAGGCACTCTCCTTCTTCTAGCTCGTCTGGTTCACCAGGCTGTATTTTGGTGGTAGCAACGGTGGCACTCTGTTCCACGTCAATGATCCATCTTCCCCTTTTTGGTCCTGGCTTAGAGTTAGAATCCGCATCTGATTTAGAGGCTTTCACTTCGATCACCAACAACTATTTTGAGAAGAAATCAATAGTGTTATGCCAAGGGCTCTTATGGAAGTCACACCACTTCCCAGTATCTTTCTTTGTCTTTTTGGTGTCCTTCTTTGCTTGCGGCTTGGGTTGGTAGTCCTGATACTGTCCATATTTTATCTATCCTTTTTTATGTGGGTTGGGGCTACCCTTTCCTGAATTTTGTTGTGAGGGGTTCCCAGGCCCAAATTGCCACGTCTTTTTTTTGAGCTTCTGCTCAATTTTGATGGCATATCGGTAGGTCGCGCCCAAGGATGAGATGTCTAGAAATTCCATTTTGGTTTAGATGTATCGATGTAGAGCACCATGATACTTGAGCACTAGACGTCGCTCTGAATCTTTGATACCCATATTGGTGTGCAAGGTATGGAAGATATTTGTGAAATCTGGCACTGCTTGGTCTCTTTCTTGCCGCAGTGTGGTCCATTTGGTATACAGGTCGTCATAAATTCCGAAAGGGTAGTATTGTTCCTTAATAACATCCCTAAAGGATTCCCAGGTGGTCATGATTGAAAATAATGAGGCTTCCTCTGTTTCCTTTTTCTCATAGAAAGTTTCCCACCAATATTTGACATGGGGAACGACTTTGAGGAGCGCAAAAGTAATCTTTTCTCTATTCGAAAAGTTATGGACAGAAAAATACCCTTCTAGTAGATTCACCAACTTTTCTACAACATATTCATCTATCTGACCTTCATATATAGGAATATCGAAGTTTATTTGTACCTTGAAGGGGGTTGCACCTCCGTTCGAAGAAGATGCATCTTCTGTTGGTAGTCGCCGAAGGATTTGCGCAAAACTATCCATCATCTTGTTCCTCTGTTGTGTGAGGGATTCCTCAATCAAAAGTTTGATAGGATCTCCTATCCCATCATATTTATTTTCTCCTTCAATGAGATGTCGCTTGGGCATGCGAGAGCTTCTATCCTCAAGAGAAACAAGCTCGAGACCCAACTCTTTGTACTCCAACCTCGTTGGGGACATGCATTAAGATGACAAGGAGTAGACCACTCATATACCGCTGATCCAAATTTTATGAGAATAATGAAATGAATACATATTACTAATAGGTTCTTAACACAAAATAATAGAGATACAGTAAAATTGGTTTTCTATTCAATAATGAAATAAGCTGAAACTATAAAATGCAGTGGAAACAAACTTGCTGGAATGGTGGCGGCTTATCTCTAAGAAGAGATGTGATGGCTGCACGCATTCCCAAGAATAAGATTACAATGAGGCTCTAAAGGCATTTTTACAATAAAAAAGTATGTGAAAAACCCTAGATATCCAAAAATCTAACCCTAGGAGATGAAGCGCCAAAAGTCATTGGGGCCCCATTTGGGTAAGTTAGTACATCAACTTCCTAGGGTCGTAACTTTTGCATATGATCTCCGTTTTAGGCGTGTGATATCCCGTTGGAAAGGTATCGTCGAGTAGATTAATTTTGGGGGATCAATAATGTATTTTGTTATAATTGAGGATATCTATCCCTAAAAAACTTCATTTAGGCCGTCAAAATGGCCAAGGAAGTTAAAACTGCTAAAAATAATAAATTGCGAAAATTGTCCGAAAACTATTTTGAGTTAGTTGGAAAAGGTGGGTGGCCACCTATATCCATATGGATCAATCCTCCCTCCTTAGGAATAAATGGTATCCATTGCGTTGAGGTCCCCCATTATATGAGGAAATTTCTGCTGAATTTGGCCCCGGGTGAGCCACGTGCCTTGGTGTAGGAGCTGCCCTGCTTTCATGACCCGATAAAGTTGGATCCTTTGTTGCCGAGTGACCTTGATCTATGTGTATACAATATGATCATTGGATGTCTGTTGTATGTAGTCTGGGTTGATCTCTGTTGGTGTCAGTTGTTCTGCTACTTTTGAGGTGTCCAATAATGGTGGGAAATAAGGGCGAAGGAGATCCACGTTGAACACTGGGTGCAAGCCAAGGAAAGGAGGAATGTTCGGCTCAAAAGAATTATCCCCCATTGACTTGGTGATAGTGTATGACTCATAAAGGAGTGGGGGAAGGTTTTGATGGGGTCCTGTAATGCATTCTTTGTGAAAGTGCAACCAAAATTTGTTGCCCACCTGAAATTTATGTGACACCTGACGTTGATCATGGTGTTGTTTGTACTTGTCATTAGAATTTTGTAGGATATCTTGAACCTGTTGGTGGATGTGTTGGATCTGCTCAATGAACCGAGTGTCTTTTTCAGCTTCAGTTGGAGCAAGAGATGAGTCAATCGAGGTGACCGCAAAGGGAAGTGAAACATCTATGGGACCCAATGGTTGGAATCCCAACCCCACCTGAAAAGGCTGTGACTAGTTGAGCTATGTAGGGCTCGATTGTAGCTATGCTAGAGATAGGGAAGGCTCTCATCCCATGTGCAAGGGTGCTTTGAATTATACATGCGAAGGATATGCACAATCATTCTATTTACAACCTTGGTTCGACCATCTGTCTGGGGGTGGAAGGCTGTGGATTTGGTGAGCTTGGTGTCCAACAATGACCAGAGGATCGACCAAAATGTGCTGAGAAATCAACTATCCCGATTTGATACAATGGTTTGTGGGATTCCAAAATGTACCCAAACTCGTTCAAAGAAGAGCTTGGCAGTGGCCTCTACTGTTATGCTCTTCTTGCAGGCAACCAAAATTGCCACCTTAGAAAAGCAATCAACAACCACAAAAACACAATCATTTCCCCGCTTGGTGGATGGAAGGCCCGACACGTAATCCATTGAGATGTATTCCCATGGCCTATTAGGAGTTGGAAGAGGGGTGTACAGGCCCTGTTGCTTAGTGGTTGGTTTGGAAATAGTGCAGGCAGTGCAGGACCTGATATACTTGCTGACCTCCTATCGAAGTTTCAACCAGTAGAAATGTTTTTGTAGCATTGCTAATGTCTTTTTGATGTAGAAGTGTCCTACCATCCGACTGTAGTGGGCTTCCTAGATCATATTCTCTCTTTCACTTGATGGAACATAGATATGGACCAAACGACACAACAACCCATCCTAAAGATGAAAATTATCGACAACTGCGTGTGCACCCAACATTTGGTAGTTGGTGGTGAAATGAGGGTCTGTCTCATAGAGTTGGAGCCATCCAGATTACTCATGGCCACAAGAATCTAGCACCGTGGTGAGTGCCACAATTGGCGGTCTGCTGAGGCAATTAGCGACGTGATTGGTGCTTCTTGTTTTATACTTGATGTTGAGGTGGAATTGCTGCAAGTATGTGGAACACTTTTGATGGTGGTAATTCTATAATTTTCCCTGTGTATGCATGAACTGCAGTGGCTTACAATCAATATGGATGACTATCTCCTTCCCAAGAATGTAATGTCTCCACTAGCGGCAGGCTTTCACAATGGAGTACATTTCTTTGTCATAAATAGGGTACTTACAGACAATATCTGACAGTTTCTCACTATGATAGGCCATAGGGCGTTCGTGCTAAGTGATAACGACACCCACAACATAGTATAAAGCATCTGTCTCGATCTGATAGGGATGTTGTAGGTATGGTAGTGAAAGTACCGGGGTTGAGCACAAGCGCTTCTTCAAATCATCGAATGCTTATTTTTGGGACTATCCCCACGCAAATTTCTCCTTACCACCACCCCTGTTTATTTGGTTGAGGGCCCATGCAATATGGGAGAATCCCAACACGAACTTGCAGTAAAAATTTGCAAGGCCGAAGAAGATTCAAAGCTCAGTGAGTGTTGTTGGGGTTGGCCAGTCATGGATGACTTGGATCTTGGCTAGATCCACATGTACGCCATGTTGATCAATGATGTAGCCCAGAAAATGGATCCTGTCCATGCCGAAGGAGAATTTTTCCAAATTGGCGTATAGTTGGTGCTATCGCAAGGTGTGCAGAACTTGCTGAATATGCTGCAAGTGTTTGGCCCAAGTCTTGTTGTAAATTAGAATTTCATCCAGATACACCACTAAAAAATTATTGGTGAATGGTTGCAGGATATCATCCATCATCCTCATGAAAGTGGCCGGATCATTTGTCAAACCAAAGGGCATGACCAACCATTCAAAAAATCCTTCCTTTGACTTGAAGGTGGTCTTCCATACATCTGTCTGTTCTATCAAGACCTGGTGGTAGCTAGACTTTAGATCAATATTACTAAAGTATTTGGCCCCCATGAGTTGATCAAGGAGGTTTTTGGTTCGGGAAATCGAGTACCGATTTTGGACTATGATTTTATTTAGATTCCGTTAATCAATACAGAGTCACTAGGTTCCATATTTCTTCTATACCAACATGATTGGGCTCCTGCAAGGTGATGAGTTGGGGTGGATGTTCCCCTTGTGGAGAATTTCTTGGATTTGTCTCTTGATCTCCTCATTCTCTAACAAAGAGAGACGATAGACTGGCCCATTGGGCAATGGTGCGATGGGGGTTGAATCGATGGGGTGCTTGACCTGGTAGTGCAGAGGTACCCCTGTAGGTGAGGAGAAGATATCTGAGTATTCTTCCACTACCTTATCTACTTGCTTCTGGTGTGTGGAGAGGTTGGACACAGAGACCCTGGATGTGGCTGTGATCTTTCGCTTATTTTAAGAGAGAATCACAAAGAATACAAACTTCCCCATCTGAGAGATGACCTTCCTACATTTCTTAGTAGAGATCAAGGAAATAGCACTAGGTGGGACTGCCTCGGGTATCCTGTACAATTTCTTGTTCAAAGTAATAATAATGCTATGAGGCATAGACTCATATACAACATGATGTTTTGATAAATAAGGTTGGCCCGAAAGAACATCATAAACTTCGAGAGGAGCAACATCACACAATACCTCATCTTTGAAGGGCTTGATGTTGTACGCCAGTTGACACTGTTGGCTGACGCGTAGATCGCTTCGTTGGCGGAGCCATACAATGGTGTAGGGTTGTGGGTGTGAGGTTGTTGGAAGGGCCAACCACTTGAATACCTCTGCTAAGATGAGGTTCTTCTAGCTACTGCTATCAACAATGAAGTGCATCGGGGTGCCTTTTACCCACATTTGTGAATGGAAGAGGCACTCTCCTTCTTCTGGCTTGTCTGGTTCACCAGGATATATCTTGCTAGTAGTAACAATGGCACTGGGTTCCATGTCAATGATCCGTATTCCCCTTTATGGTTTTGGCTCAGAGTCAGAATACTCATCTAATTCATAGGCTTTCACTTTGGCCACCAGTGACTGTTTTGAGCAGTAGTCAGTGGTGTTATGCCAAGGTCTCTTATGGAAGTCACACCACTTCCCAGTATCTTTCTTTGTCTATCCTTTGTTCTGTGGGCTGGGTCCTCCCTTTCATGTCTTTTGTTGTGTGGGGTTCCCAGACCCAAATTGATGCCTCTTTTGTTTTAGCTTCTGCTTGATTTTAACGACATATCGGTATCCCGTGCCTGAGGATGAGATGTCCAAAAATTCCATTTTGGTATGGATGTATCTATGTAGAGCACCACGATACTTGAACACAAGATTCCACTTTGAATATTTGATACCCAACTTGGTGTGCAAGGTATGGAAGATATTTGTGAAATCTGGCACTACTTGGTCTCTTTCTTGTCGTAGTGTGGTCCATTTGATATACAGGTCGACATAAATTCCGACAGGTTAGTATTGTTCCTTAATAACATCACTAAAGGATTCCCAAGTGTATGTGACTAAAATTAATGAGGTTTCCTCTGTTTCCTTTTTCTCACAGAAAGTTTCCCACCATTCTTTGACATGGAGAACAAATTTGAGGAGCACAAAACTAATCTTTTCTCTATTCGAAAAATTATGGACAAAAAAATACCCTTCTAGTAGATTCAACCACTTGTATACAACATATGCATCTATGTGACCTTGAAATATATGAATATTGAATTTTATTTGTACCTTGAAGGGGTGACACCTCTGTTCGAGGAAGATGTGTCGCCTGTTGGTAGCCGCCGAAATATTTGCGTGAAACTATCCATTATCTCATTCCTCGGTTGTGTGAGGGATTCCTCAATAAAATTTTTGAAAGGATATCCTATCCTATCATCTTTCCTTTCTCCTACCATGAGAGGTCGCTTAGGTGTGCGAGAGATTCTATCCTCAAGAGAAACATGCTCGAGACCCAACTCTTTGTACTCCGACCTCGTTGGGGACATGCATTAAGACGATAAGGAGTAGACCGCTTTGATACCACTGATCCGGATTTTATGAGAAGAATGAAATGAATACAGATTATTAAGAGGTTCTTAACACAAAATAACATAGATACAGTAAAACTGGTTTTCTATTCAATAACGAAATAAGTTGAAACTTTAAAATGCAGTGGAAATAAGCTTATTGGAATGGTGGCGGCTTATCTTTGAGAAGAGTTGCGACGGCTCCGTGCATTCGCAAGAAGAATATTACAATGAGGATATGAAGGAATTTTTACAATAAAAAAGAATGCAAAAAACCCTAGACATCCAAAAACCTAACCCTAGGAGATGAAGCGCCAAAAGACATGTGCGCCCCGTTTGGGTAAATTAGTACATCAACTTCCCGGGGTCGTAACATTTACATACGAAATTCATTTTAGGAATTTGATAGCTTGTTGGAAAGGTATCATAGAGGAGATTCATTTGGGGGATCAATGATGCCTTTGTTATCATTGAGGATATTGATCCCAAAAAAACTTCATTTAGGCCCTCAAAATGTCCCCGGAAGTTAAAACTGCTAAAAATAGTAAATTGCCAAAATTGTCAAAAAAATGTTTTGAGCCAGTTGGAAAAGGTGGGTGGTCACCGATATCCATGTATATCAATTCTCCCTCCTTAGGAAGTAATGGTCTCCATTGTGTTGAGTTCCCCCATCCGATGAGGAAATCTCTGCTGAATTTGGCCCTTGGTGAGCCACTTGCCTTGGTGCAGGAGTTTCCCTGCTTTGACGACTCGATAAAGTTGGATCCTTTGTTGTCGAGTGCCATTGATATGTGTGTCCACAATATGATTATTGGATTCCTATTTTATGCAGTCTGGATTGATCTCTATTGGTTTCATTTGTTCTACTACTTCTGAGGTGTCCAATAATGGTGGGAAATAAGGGCGAAGGAGATCCACGTTGAACACTGGGTGTAGGCCAAGGAAAGGAGGAATGTTGAGCTCAAAATAATTACCCCCCATGACCTTGGTGATAGTGTATGACACATAATGAAGTGGATGAAGCTTCTGATGGGGTCCTGTAAGGCATTCTTTGTTGAAGTGAAACCAAAATTTTTCGGCCACTTGGAACTTATGTGGCACTCAATGTTGATCATAGAATTGTTTGTACTTCTCATTGGACTTTTGTAGGATATCCTGAACCTGTTGGCGTAGGTGATGGATCTTCTCAATGAACAAGGTGGATTTGTCAGCTTTAGCTGGAGCAGGAGATGAGTCAGTCGAGGTGACCATAAGGGGAAGTGAAACATCTATGGGAACCAATGGCTGGAATCCCAACCCCACCTGAAAGGGGATGTGACCGATTGATCTCTGCAGGGCTCGATTGTAGATATGTTGGACATAGGGAAGGCTCTCATCCCATGTGCAGGGGTGATTTGAATTATACATGCAAAGGATATGCACAATTAGTCGATTTACAACCTCGGTTTGGCCATCTGTCTGGGGGTGGGAGGTCATGGATTTGGTAATATTGGTGTCTAGTAATGACTAGAGGCTCAACCAGAATGTGATAAGAAATCGACTATCCCATTATGATAAAATGGTTTGTGGGATTCAAAAATGTATTGAGACTCGTTCAAAGAAGATCTTGGCAGTGTCCTTTGGTGTGATGCTCTTCTTGTAGGCAACCATAATTTCCATCTTAGAAAAGCGATCAACAACCACAAAAACATAGACATTTCCCTGCTTGGTGGACATAAGGCCTGACATGTAATCCATTGAGATGGATTCCCATAGACTGTCAGAAGTTGGAAGAGGGGTGTACATGCCTTGTTTCTTAGTGGTGAATTTGGCAATAGCACAGGCAATGTAGGACCTAATATACTTTCTAACCTCCTCTCAAATTTTCAGCCAGTAGAAATGTTTCTGTAGCATTGCCATTGTCTTTTCAACGACGAAGTGTCCTACCACCCGACTGTAGTGGGATTCCCAGATCAACTTCACTCTCTCACTTTATGGAACATAAATATGACCTAGATGACAAAACAACCCATCCTGAAGATGAAAATTATCGACAACTGCGGGTGCACCCAACATTTGGTAGGTGGTGGTGAAGTCAGGGTCTGTCTCATATAGTTGGGGCCATCCAAATGTCTCATGGATGCAAGAGTCTAGCACCGTGGTGAGTGTCGCGACTGGAGGTCTGCTTAGGCAATCAATGATGCGAGTGGTGCTTAATGTTTTATATTTGATGTTGAGGTGGAATTGTTGCAAGTATGTGGAGCACTTTTGATGGAGATCATTCTGTAATTTTCCCTGTGTCTGCATGAACTGCAGTGGCTTATGATTAGTGTGGATGATTGTCTCCTTCCCAAGAATGTAATTCCTCCACTGGTGGCGGTCTTGCACAATGGAGTACATTTCTTTGTCATAAGTAGGGTACTTATGGACAGTATCTGACAATGTCTCACTATGATAGGCCACAGGGTGGCCGTGCTGAGTGAGAATGATGCCCACAACATAGTCTGAAGCATCTTTCTCAATCTTAAAGGGATGTTGCAGGTATGGTAGTGAAAGTATTGGGGCTGAGCACAAGAGCTTCTTCAAATCATTGAATGCTTATTGTTGGGACCAACCCCACGCAAATTTTTCCTTACCACCACCCCTACTTATTTGGCTGAGGGCCCATGCAATATGGGAGAATCACAACATGAACCTATGGTAGACATTGGCAAGGCCCAAGAAGCTCCAAAGCTCAATGAGTGTTGTTGGGGCTGGCTAGTCACGGATGACTTGGATCTTGGTTGGATCCACATGTATGCCATGCTGGTTAATGATGTAGCCTAGGTAATGGACCTTTTCCATGCCGAAGGAGCATTTTTCCAAGTTGACGTATAGCTGGTGCTATCATAGGGTGTGCAAAACCTATTGAATATGCTGCAAGTGTTTGGCCCAAGTCTTGTTATAAATTAAAATTTTATCTAGATACACCACTACAAAATTATTGGTGAATTGTCACAGGATATCATCCATCATCATCATGAAAGTGGATGGAGCATTTTTCAAACCAAAGAGCATGACCAACCATTCAAAAAATCCTTCCTTTGACTTGAAGGCAGTCTTCCATACATCTGTCTGTTCTATCGGGACTTGGTGGTAGCCATACTTCAGATCAATCTTACTAAAGTATTTGGCCCTCATGAGTTGATCAAGGAGGTCGTCGATTCAGGGAATCAGGTACCAATTTCTGACTGTGATTTTATTCAGAGCCCGGTAATCAATATAGAGTCACTAGGTTCCATATTTCTTCTATACATGTACGATTGGGATCCCGCAAGCTGATGAGATTTGTCATATGTTCCCCTTGTGGATAAGCTCTTGGATCTATCACTTGATCTCCTCATTCTCTAGCAAAGAGAAATGATAGACTAGCTCATTGGGAAGCAATGCACCGAGGTTTAGATCGATGGGGTGCTTGACCTGGCAGTGTAGAGGTACCCCTGTAGGTGAGGAGAATATATCCGAGTATTCTTCCACGACCTTATCTACTTGCTTCTGCTTTGTGGAGAGGTTGGCCGTAGAGACCCTGGATGTGGCTGTGATATTTCTCTTATTTTGAGGGCAAATCACGAAGAAGACAAACTTCCTTGTCTGAGGGAGGACCTTCTTGCATTTCTTAGTAGAGATCAAGGAAATAACACTAGGTGGGATTGCCTTGGGTATCTTGTACAATTTCCTTTTCAAAGTAATAATAATACTACAGGGCCTAGACTCATATACAACATGACATTTCCATAAATAAGGTTGGCCTAAAAGAACGTCACAAACTTCGAGAGGAGAAACATCACACAATACCTCGTCTTTGAAGGGCTTGATGTCATACGAAAGTCAACACTGTTGGATGATGTGAAGATCGCTTCCTTGATGGAGCCATCTAATGGTGTAGGGTTGTGGGTGCGGCATTGTTGGCAGGGCCAACCACTTGATGACCTCTGCTGAGATGAGGTTCTTCTAACTACCTCTATCAACAATGAGGTAGTCAGAAGAAGTATCTAACTACCCTTTCTGCAATTAGCATAGAATTCCTTTCTGCAAGGGTAAAATAGAAAATCAGAATGAGATAGATAATCAACAATGGCTACTAAGGATACCAATTCGTAGTCAGCCCCTGGGAGGGTACAGTCGACAGTCCAGTTGGAACATATGGGTAGGATAGCAAGTCCAAAATCAACCTGAGAGGCTCCCACACATAATTGTGGGTATACCTTCAAGTGACCCCCAATATATGATCCGACCACTAGAAACAGTTGAACCATGGAGGGATAATATCCATAATTCACCCGAATGCGACCTCGTGCATAACCCCTGTGTGAGAGGGGGATCCCAAAAATCCTATACAACAATTGGATTTCACTCTCCCTACTGCAAGATACTAAGTTTGTTTTATGGATTTGGAAATTCATCCTTTCAACCTACTCCAAATCCCTACACCTTAAACTAATGTAGGTTTGCTAACAAAGATGTAAAAAGTCTGATAAATTTTAGTTTAGCGCTTGATTTTTAAGGCTGTTGTTACTCAAAAGGAAAATGGCATGGACAATATGGTGTTTTGACCGACTCAAAATATATGCAAAGGGATGAATATGAAATCTTTTCATTTCGATGAAAACTATGCTACGAGAAGGAGAAAACATTCATCATTTTAGATGCACAATGTCCCAAAAATGCTCGAAAACATGCAATTCCGCTACTTCAAATGCAAGCTAGTTTCACTACCTAAAATCAAGAATGCATATATTTTCTTTGTTTGATTATGATGTATACATAATGTAAACACAAAACCTTCAATGCTCTATTACTTTCAATTAGGAGAGAGAATCTTATGCAGATGCAAAAGACATGAAGAAAAAGACTACAAACAAAGCACGCACTCAAGGTAGTGAGAACTGAAAGAAAAAATAAGAATCTTGGTCTAACAAGAAATCAATAAAGGATCCTAAAACCAACAAGCATCCAAGGAGTGCAATAAAATGTAGAGAAGAATCCAAAAAGAGATAGGGAGAAAGAGAAAATACCCAAATTGTCCCGACAAAACAAGCAGCTAGAAAGAGCAATTTTCACATTTATGAAAAGGGTTTTAATATCCAATCAAGACAATAGGTAGTGATAAGCATAAAAAATAAATCCAAATAACTTCACAAACCATTCACAAAGACTGGGTAAAGATTTCCACAAAATAGGTTGCAAAAAACTAATGAGAAAAAGGTAGAAAAACCCCAAGAAGGAGGTTGGCACTCCCCCAAAAGGGTACACAGAGCATTATAACTCTCCATATAAGGCCTTTAGAGAGTGATGGTTCTCTAATATCAAGGGTAGGGGGCACCAGGCATCCCAGAAGCTCAGAAAAAGAGCCAAAAAATTGCAAAACATTCACCCAGAATGCATAAAAATTGGTGAAAATGTAAGTGAAGATGGGAGAAGGCTAATGGATCATAAACAAATAAAAAAAGTGATATGAAAGGTGGTGAAAGGGTAGGGACAAACCAAGGAAAGACAATAGGATTCCTTCCCCAGTGGAGTCTCCAATGTCTGTTGAAGGAAAATCTCCCCGCGGATAGGTAGATCTCCTCTTGAGAGCTAGACTCTTAACTCTTAAGACAGAAGATGCTTATCATGGACACTGACTTCCTTTTAGGTCTATATAAACTAACATATGAGGAAGAAGGAGAAAATAATTATCTTTTATCGGTGTTTGTCCCTGCACGGTTTGATTTGAGCTCCAATCTTTCGCTCCTCAATAAGCCCTGTAGACAAACAAAAGTACAACCACTTCCTACTCTACTGATATTAGCTCGAAATAGACCTATCTATTAGAGACAAGTTCATGTGATATTAAGCACAAAATAGAAAGAAACATGCCAAGCATATTATATTTATGAGAACAATGACAAAAGAAACTTACAACCATAGATGCGAATGCAACAGCTTCGTCGAATCCTCTTTGTCTAACCCTTGCTCAAAAGACCCACGATCAGAATGACAACAACTTCACTGATTATTCTCCTCCACTTCACTATGTATTTCCTACGAGATCATAGGTTTCATGCTTCTAATCCTTCCTCACTTTCACCATGAGAAGGCATGTTTAAATAGGCTTGGAGAGGCCCAACTACTTGAGATATCTTTGGATTAAGTTGAGGATTTTCCTCCTTTAGTTATGGATTTGCCTTGTGATCATGTATTGGACAATGATTTGAATCCAACTACCTTTAGATATTGAGAGGATCTTCCCCTCGTCCTTCTCAACAAACCAACTGTCGCCCAAAATAGGTAGCGCTCTCTCAAAAGGGGTGTCAGAGTGTTATAGCGCTCCATGGAAATGTATAGGGGGGCGCTAGAACTCTTGAGAGAAGGAGCGCTCCACAAAAAGGGTAGACAAGCATTATAATGCTCCCAGATAGTCTTTAGGGGGGTGCCAACACTCCTGAGAGAGGTATAGGGGAGCGTTCTCCTCTGAAACTCAATTTTTAATGGTCCTTTCAAATGGAAAGAGATTCATAACCCTTTTAACCCATTCCTCTTCTCCCAAATCAAATGTTTGAGGTGTTTCAAGTGTCCTCTTGATGTCATTATAGGTACGACATAGGTATTATGGCAGTATGATTTTCCTGACACTTGTGAAACTCGTGAGCAAAATGTGACACTTGTAATGATGACACTTGCGACACTATCAAAGTGAGTAATTTCGATGTGTAACAACTTGTAGTTTATATTTATGGATATTCATGTTCATGTCTCTTTATCTAATTTACACGTTTCTTATGAATTTTCATATCTAAGACATCTAATTGTATATTTTCTAACATATAATCCTTTTATGCAGATTATCTACTAGATTGTATTTCATAGATATGCGTATGATCTTGATAATTTCACTGTTCATGTATACATATATCATATCCTTCTCATTCATGTAAATTGTATTCTAATTTGCAGACTGTTCATTTCGACAAGTGTATATAACAGTTTTTCATAACTCTTTATGTTATGGTTTAAAATCTAATATCTGCAGGGTTGCATGAATTATTAACTCTGTATAGAATATTTTCTAGTATCAGTTTGATAGAATAAGTGTTTATTTCGAATATCTTTTGAGTTACATTGTTTATAGACAATATTGATTATAGGAATGTGTATCTAATCAGTTATTTCCTTAATGGAAAATATTTCCATAGATTTTCTTGTTTATACTCTACACATCTTTGTAGAAATTAATATTGAATTGATTTTGCTTGAATTATCAATAGTGTTAAGGTGCCATCATGACATAATTTTCCATCGTAGACATAATCATTACATTCAAATGTCATCATGATGTTGTTTACTTTCAATCAGTTGTTGGGCACTTTAATTGTCTAAATAAATAGATAATTAAGGTGTTCAATATAAATTTTCAAACCTAGGGAAGTTTTGTTATTGCAAGATAATTGTGCATAGTCTATGCTATATTGATGAAAACAAACATTAATCAAGTTGCAGTATTGAAAGAAAACAAATTTTTGGAAAACTAAACGCTAGCACAAGTTGCTGACACAGCTGGAGTTCTAATCTACTGTTGCAAGATTGAAGTCAACTTGCTTAATTGAAATCTAGATTGATGAGTGTATAAGAATCCTGGATTATCTATCTTATTCTGATTTTCTATTTTACCCTTGCAGAAAGGAATTCTATGCTAATTGCAGAAAGGGAAGTTAGCTACTTCTTTTTCTTAGCTATGACACGACCAATGATTTGGAAGCACTAACTCAGAGATGACTCAGGATATGACCTTGTAGCAAGTCGAATGAGAGACAAATGGATTTCCCAAACCGGCTTCAGATAATGAATAGGGGGGGTGTCATGTTCAAGAGTGACACTTACTGCCAATAATATGAATATGAAAACACATCCCTTTCCCAAATTTTCCCCCACCATTTCTGACGAGTACCTCTTTATTTTTACGCAAGCTTGAGGTGGATAACATATGCTTGTTGATGTAAGATCATCCTTTGGATGAGTCTTTCGGAGTATGTTTAATGAACCCTAGGAAGGAGTGGTTCGGTCCCATTATGGGTCTTTCAATGTTTGTTTAACGAGTCCAAAGATAGAAAACTCGAAGGTTTTTCGTGATTATAGAGTCTGGAAAAACACTCAAAAGAGAACTCTCTCAGTTTCTTTTTCGTAAAAATAGTCTGATGAGACTGAAAAAGAGATAAATTATCACTCAATAGACGCTTTCTTCAAATACTTTAACGAGCATGAAAATAGCAAGGTCGCTCGACAATCTTTTCATGTTTAGAGAGTCTGAAAAGAAATTAAAGAGAATTCCAGGGGGTTCCTTTTTCATATAACCTTGTTGAGCCCAAAAAAGTGATAAAAGTGTGCTCAATTACGTTCTCATATATTTTCGAGCATGAGAATAGACAAAGACCAAGCTTGAGGTTTTGTGCAAAAAACCATAAAAACAATTTACACACAGGATGAAAAAAGAGAAAAGATATCTGTATCCCTGCGTATGGACATCGAGGTCGTCATGTCTACAAAAGTTGCACTCATAGGGGTATTAGGCATTAGGCATTAGGTTTAATAAATAAAACAATTATAAAAACCAACAAAAAATGGTAAAAGTAAATATAAGTGGGTAAAATTTCTTTTTACCATAGTCATTGTAACTTTGCCAAGATTTTAGCCCAAAACCCCTCTTTTCCCCTTGAATTTCGGTGCTCGATTATGGAAGGTACGAGAAACCATTCGACGAATCGTCTCTGGCAGTGAGGTAAGTGTTGGTCCCCGGTTTTGACCATGTTCTTTGCCCATACTACATAGTATTGACCTCCAACTATATGCCAGTACCACCCTTTTTGACCTCCTTTTGATATAATCAACATCCCTTTACCATTCAAAAGGGTCACCTAAGGTATCTTTGAAATTCAAGTTATTATTATGAATTTTTAATACTTTAGATTGATAATTGGACTAATATCACTTGGGTAGGTACCATTGCTATTCTCGGCGCAGGGTTCCGGTACCAGGTACCAACTTGCACCGTAGCGGTACCAGTGGAGCAGTTCGAAATCGATGCATCATGGCATGCGTTATGGTTCGAAGGGGAGATAGCAGGTTCAC